>VWPU01025765.1:0-20157 GCA_013398955.1 Callaeas wilsoni
CGCTGCTCCTGCTGCTGCTGCTGGCGGGTCCGGCGCGGCCCATCTCCTTCCAGCTGCCGGGCAAGGCGCGGAAGTGCCTGCGGGAGGAGATCCACCGCGACACGCTGGTCACGGGCGAGTACGAGATCGGCGCCCCGCCGGGCTCCTCCACCGGACCCTCCGCCAACCTCAAGGTGCGGCCCCGGCCGGCCGGGGGGGCGGGGGTGGCCGGGGCGAGCGGCGCGGCCCCGCCTCCCCTCGCCGGCCGTGCGGGGCGGGGAAGGAAGGAAGGGGTGACGTGTTCCACGCGTGACACCGGCCCACGCGTGAGCCGACAGCCGCCCGGCCCCGGCCTGCGCTGCACCGCGGGACTCGCCCTGTGCGAGGGGTCACCAGCCCGCCCGGGAGCTCCGGGTGCTGGGCAGCGAGGGACCAGGGCAGCGTTTTAGCTTGAGCCAAATAGGAGCTTTTTCTCCCCAAAGACCGAGTTGCAGCGGCCCGTTCCGCAGTCTGCCATTTAATCCACACACGATGCAGATTATCCGGCGCCTGGCCAGATGGGCCGCTACGATAAAGCTCTTCCAAGGCTGCTGACACTGTGTGAGCAGGAAAGAGTTATGGTGACGTGGCTTTCCGAGGGCTCCCTCCATGCGTAGGGCCTGGCACGACCGGATCCTGGCACAGTGGAATGGGGGCTGAGAAGCCAGGTTCTGGTACACAAAATGGCTATTCTCATCTTGCTGTGTCGTGGCTTGCATGGATTTTAGGTAGGCAGATGTTCGCTGCAGGGAAGAAAATGATCCTGAAGATCCTTCAGGAAGTACAGGGTTGGCAGAATATACATGACTAATACACCTGTGTGACAAGCAGCTATCAAAACTTCAACAGCTTCACTTTAATTCGACAGCTTCACTTTAATCCTGCCCACAATCTGCCTTCCCTAGGCTTTCGTCAAAATGCTCAGCTAGTTAGATAAGGTCTATTGCTACATAGTCAGTTCATAACAGTCTTCTGTCCCTCTTTCTATTTCTGTGTACATTCCCAAAGGTTTCAATAGTAAGCATGCAAACAAACAGAGACGGAGTGGTCTGCTCAGGAGTTTCTGAGCTTGGTGTTCTTGAGTATTTTAGACCTCCTGCAATCAAGTTGCTTTTCCAGCATCTGCCTACCAATGCCTGAAGGCCGTGGGTTATTGGTAGTTGTGCTTGGTTATGGCTAGAGAAGGCTTCTTCTGGAGTCTTGCCTTTTTAAAAATCTTGTTCTTCTGTTCTTGCATAATTTGTAGAGGAAACTTGTCTGTGTATAGGCAGAGCCAAGCAGTGTTAAGGCTTTAAAATGTTGATGTAGTATTTGGTAAGGCACATATATTTCAGATGGAGTGCCATGTTCCCAAATGTCTCTTACTGCTTGGTAACCAAGCCTCCTGGTTCTCAGGTCAGTTGACCCCAAGGTCTCTTCCAAAACACGCTTTTATGACAGAGGACTTACCTAGGGAGGTGATGGTGAACCAGTGAATCCCATGTTTGGGTCTTAATCAGCTTTATTGATGAAGCTGGTATCTGGGTGGTACTGCTTAGAGAAGCGCTTTTTTGCTTGAACCATAAAATGAAATAATTTTTAAAAGCCCTATATAGTTTGAAAAGCTTCAAAGGAGAAAAAGTAGTGTATGCAATTCTTGCTTTCACTGTTCATGTATGCTGTGTCCTCCCAATATGCTGGGCTTGTTATAAGTGCTGAAACCCCTCTGCTAGGTGCCTGCTTTCACTGTGGTCTGTGTGGGAAAGGTCAGTTCAGGACATGATGTCTGTAGGTACTCTCTGTTCTGCACTGGATGGACTGCTTTTGCCCCTTGGATTGGACCACCGAGCAGGGAAGGGAGGAGGTTGGTAGTTAATTCTCTCCAGGCTCAGTTCGGTTCCTGCCGGTGAGCTGAGTGTGTGTGATAGCCCAGAGCTAACAGTGGCACCCTCTGTTTTGGAGAAATCCGAGGGCTCTGCCAGCTGGGTGCTGGGTTGAGGGGGGCGTCGGGTGCCTGAGCTCTCTTTTGGCAGCCACGTGCCTCTGCCCCATTGTCGAGCCCGACGGTATGGGGCTGTTTGTCAAGGGCAAACAATGCCCTGTCTGTAGGGGTTTGCCTTACCGTAAATAGCGTTAGAATAGCATGAAAAATCCCTTTCAGGTCGACTCCCCCACAAGCGTTCTGGCTGGGCTGTTAGCAGCGTCTCCCGCCCGCCCTCGAACAGCCAGCTGAATGGGCAGTGTATTTGGCTGATTTGGGTAATGCTATTCAGTTTTGATGAAAGTGGATAGCAGAGCTTTTACTGTCCAGAATGCTGGTCATGAGCTGCAAAGGGCAAAAATGGATCAAGCTGCATACAGATTAGCTCCGGTGCCTACAAAGCCATAGGAAAATAGTGCTCAGAATAATGGGGCATCTGAGGGCGATGTTGTTCTGACTACTGTTCGTGATGGAGAACCTGGTGTGCAGAATGTCTGGTGTCACGCTGATGAGGCATCTTGGTTAATCGTGACCGCTCCACTAAACAGCACGTGGCATGTGGTGGCCAAGCCACAGGCTTTCACATTGTGATGGCATGGTCAAACATACAGTCCTCTACTGCAGATGGGCCTGGTCACTTGGGCCCAGTGCTTCCCAGTGCCTGGTGGCTTCCAGGCAGGAGGTGGCTGGTGGCTTGTGGCAAGGGGATGGCAGCAGAGCTGCTTGTGCCTGACTGCACAGGTGTGCTTTCATCTGCTTGCCACTTGAAAATAGGTACAGCTCTGAGCAGGAGCTGCTGCACAGAGAACAGTGCTCCTCATTGTTCTCAGACACTGGCAGCATATGGTGCAGGGGCAGCTACAACAAATCCCCTAACAGGCCATTATGGGATAATCTGTATATAGAGGAAGCTTGTTCCTAGAGTCTTGCTTGCTATGGTTTATACCATAAAGTGTGAGAATTTACATACTTGATTGTTTTTCGTGCCTAATGCAGCAACTCTCATCTATGAGTAGATCCACACTTGTTTCAAATCCAGTGCCAGAGAGTTAATTAGGTGCTCTAATAAGAATAAAGAGTGTTTCCTTAGAATAGTTCTGGGTACATAGCCCTATTGCATGGCCTTTGTAAAGGGAAAAAGGCTGGAGTAATGTAGAAAGTCGGGCTTACCTTTTCCATGCCACAAATTATTTTGTGTACTTTGGTCTTACATACCTTTAAAATTATTCCAAAGCTTTTTAGTCTCTTCATCTCTAAGACTTTCAAAGACCTCTAGTAACTTAAGTGTCTGTGCTGTTTCAGACATACCTGTTAAAAATTAGCATTGAGGGAAAATGGGAAGCAGTCCAGTGGAATACACACTGTTCATTTTCATGCGGTGTTGTAACACCTTCCATTTTTTTCACCCCTCTCCCCGGTCAGTGTTTCAGCTGGATGGAGCCTTTAATTGAGCACAATTATTCTCAAGTTTGCGTCATGAAACACGTCTCCTTTCTTTTTATACTCTTTGTTGAAGCAGTTTTGTGGACCTTCCACAGTTTTTGCCTATTCTTAGTAATTTTATAGACTTAGTGCAAAGCAGTCATTATTCTGTCTGTGTAGTCTGAATTGCCCTCTGAAGTGGCCACTTTTGTGGATCTTGGCACCCAAACCTTGTGTAACTCAGGGCCACACTCATGGTTCATTTCTAGAGGAATAGATGTACCCTTCTCCATTTCATCTTCTGGGGAATGTGACTCTTTTGTCCCATAAGTCTTCTCCCTATTTCTGTTGCTATGGGAATTTATGAATTTTGCTTGCAAAATAAAGGCAATGAATGACAGTTTGGTTCAGCTATAGTTCTTACATGTAATCTGTATTTGAGGTTCATAAGAGGAAGAGAAATTAGTGTGGGCTTCAGTTTGGGATTTTTTTTTGATTTGTTGGTCAATTGCTTTTTGGTGGTGTTTTTTCTGAGTGGGGTGTTGTTTTTTGGTTGATCGGTGGTTTTTTGGATGTAAGAGTCAATAATTACTTTATAGTCACTCTGACTTTGTCAGCTCCTGGTGTGTAGATGAGGAGGGGAGGAATTGATGTAGTCACAAGGAAGGAGGGAAACCACTGAAAGGAGAAAGCAGCAGATCCAAAGAGGAGGCTAGGATTACTCTTGCTGCGCAGGCAGCATGAGCTCACGGCAGCAAAGCACTGTATTTCTTACCTTCATTGTCTCTCTTACAGATAACTGACTCAGCTGGGCACATCCTGTATGCCAAGGAGGATGCCACCAAGGGCAAGTTTGCCTTCACTACTGAAGACTATGATATGTTTGAGGCCTGCTTTGAGAGCAAGCTTCCTGTGGGTAAGTGAAATGAAAGATGTGCTGGCTGTTTCTATCTTCTGATCAAGTTTGTGTATATATGTGGACTAGGAACATGAGTAAAGTGATCCTGAGTGTCGTCCACAGAACATTTTTTTGACTTTTAAAGCTGATCTTCAGGAGGTTGTGGCCAGTCTCACTGCAGAACATCTGCTGTGTGTGTTGCATTTGAAGTAAAGTAATCCTCTTCGGCTGTTGTGTAGAGCACTTGGGTTTCCTCTGAAAGGGGAATGGGGCATTCCCCCCGCAGAGGTCACCGCAGTTGCAATGGGTGGCAGTACCAGTGAGCAAACCACACTTCTTTTGCCAGTTTCATGCTTCTCCCCATCTTACAGTCAAGCCAGGACAGAGCTGGATGCCATCATTTCCAGGACCTCTCTTTCACCCCAGCAGGCTATTTCTTCCCCATTTGGTAGAATGTGATCTATGCACAATGTGTTCTTGGCAGCTATCCTGTGATAGGTTGACAACTATTTTATGAGGTTGGGCTGTGTGTCCATAGGGAATGTGTCCTTGATTTGCACCCACAACTGCTCTTGAAGTGGTCAATAAAGGGAAGGGGAAATGAGCAGGACGTCAGCTTTGCATTTGTGCTACAGGGATGGTTGCCTAACGAACGCTGAGGCTTGTTTCCTGTGAGTGTGACGCATGTACTGCTTTGAATGCCTGTGCTCAACTTCAGGACAAATGTGCTGAAAGTGGCCGGCGTGGGCTCTAGTCTCATCAGTGGTGGTGTGAGCATATGCAAGTTCGTAGGTGCTACATCTTTTCGTGGTTACTGTCAGAGTTCTGTTCCTTGGGCCCAGTTTTTCTTAGGTCTTATCCTAAAAGATCCCAGAGCGTTTCACAGAGCATTCACTAGCAGCATTCCTCAAATCAGTTGAAGGGCAGCTGCTATTTTGCTGTTTCTGCTCCATGTATAAGATGCAACTAGTTTGCAAATTGAGATCTTTACAGAAAGAGAAAGCTATATTCTTTGCTGGGATTGGGAGGGATCTGGTTTGTAACACCTCTTCTATGGTATTTTACAGATAAAATAGTGATCCCAAATGCTCAGGATTATGTTTTTATTTTACTCCAAAGACTGGACTTCCAAATGTTCCTTAACACATTGAGACATGCAGGCACTAGTGACTCATTTGGGAGTCACTCATGCTATTTACTTTTCAACACCTGAGTATTTGAGAAGTGTCCAGACAGTTCTGCAGATCTTTTCATAGCTTCCATGTGATCACACACTGAAGTGGGAAAGGTTTCTTTCTTTAGTTGTGTCTAGACTCTTAGTTCGGTGCTTTTGAGCAGAAGTTTCTTGCGTAGACCGAGCCCCTTACAACTGTTTTGATTGTAGCAAATGTTTGTTCCCTGACTCCCTTGTTGCAAGTTTGTTTTAAAACTTTCAATATTGTTGAGGATTAAGTATTTCTAAATGCAGCTTCTACCTTGATGGCCTGTGGGGCACTGAGGTGCCAAAATCTAGAGCTCATCAACTGAGTAACTGGATCCTCTTCTGGAGGCTGTTTTTTTAGGGCTCTCTTTTTAGACCCAGATGCCCCAAATTCCACCTAGAGTACCTCCAGACTTCCCATGTCTGTGCTGGAAGTCAAGGAAGTATTAAAGTAAGGGATATGACAGTGTGAGGCTTGATCATCTGCAGGACTTGGTTAAGGTACTTGGAAAGAAGTAACCACGTAACAAGGAAGTACCTTGTTTCCTCTATAAGGTCAGCATGGGAGTGGGGGAACTTACCAAGTCTGTTTAATTCCCATGTTTCTCTTTAAAAATTAGAGTCTTTTTCCCAGTCTCGTCAAGTAAGTAATCAGGGCTTACTGCAGTAGCCAAGGAGGATGTTTGCAGAGTAGTGAAAGAGACAAACTGTTGGTAGAGGAAACCTAGAGCTGTTGGATCTGAGGGGTCCAAGCAACTGGGATTTCTCAATCCCTAACCGCAGAAATGAGGAAGAGGAAGTGAGAAGGAGATCCTATATCAAAGGTTCACCGTATCAGAGTGGAGGAGTTCTTAGGGTGCTTCTTGAAGCTGTGGGTATTTGCATGATGGACTTTTTACCCTCTTCCGGGCAGAATGGTCCTGTCTTCCTGACCAGTGCTCTGCTCCCAGGCACATTTACTCTCCCATGATATGCTAATCTCAGGTGAACAGCCTGGCCTCACTGCATTCTCTGTCTAGGGCTCCTTTGTGTGCTAATCTTTAACTGTATGCTCCTTCTGTAATCCTTTTCTTCCTCAACTTTTTAAAGAGTGTTAGGGCTCATTTTTTCTGGAATTCCTGTGGGAAAACTTCTTGATGTCCAGTTCAACCATCCTGCTTTTCCACTGACTTTGCAAATTAATAGGTCCCCTAATTTCCCAGGAAACAGTTCAGTGCTCATGTGAGATGATCTCTTGAAAACCTGAGGAATGTAGGTATCAGTTTAGTTCATGATCTCTGAATCTCGACTGTTTTTTCTCTTTGCTGCTGATCTAGCCTTGGCTGCAGGAGAAGCAAGGGGTTTCTGAGGATCTAATGAGTGTGAAGGGAGCTGCCTTGAGCTTAGTAAACTTACAGAAGAGCAGCTTGAATTTTTCCGTGCCAGTTCCTGACAACGTTAACCTCTTGCAAAATGTCTGCTCTCCATCCCTTTCCACCTGGCAGCTTTAAGGTTTCTGGTTTCTTACTGCTTCTTGGCAGCTCTCCCTTCCAGTCTAACAAATTAATTCTTCTAGTTCTGTTCTTCTTTTCACTGGCCTTTTCATCTTTCTCATCTCTTCCTACAAGCTTCAGCTCTCAACTCAAGCTGCTATAATTTGAGCACCATTAAAAAACCTCTCACTGAATTGTGCGCTGTGAAGTTTTTTCTGCAGCCACTGTTGTCTGTCCTACCTGCCTGTCTCCATGCATGCCAGTAACGTGTGTGTGGCATAAGCAGTCAAAACTTGTGGTTGGGTAAAGGAGTACTGGGGGTTGTATACAGCCTGTCTGTTAAAGAACAGTTCTGGGACTTCAGGGGTTTCTTACAGTAACTGGTCTTTTATAAGAAAACAAGAAAATTCCATCCTAATCATAATTTATCTGTTGGGCTCTTATATAGTGCATTCCCACAAGGAAACTTAAGAAGCAGTTTGTAGTTGATATGCAGCATCTTATCAGTAGATTATTCATTGTCCTGCTAGCAGTAGAAGGTGATTCTACTCTGATGTTGAAGAGCTGTTCAGTGAGTGGGTAGAGAAAAAATTTGGGGATGTTGTATCGAAGATCTGGAGTATCTTCCTAACTCCAACTGGAGCGACCCAGCTTAACCTGTGCGTTGAATTTGTTTGTGGACTGAGGGAATGCCCACCTGGCAGCCTTCTGGGACAAAATGTGAGTATTGGACATGGTCCTGGATAGAGACTCGGAAATTCATAGTTGAAGTAAATTCAGACCTTGTGTTTTGCTGGCAACCAGTTGAGGACAACTGTGTGTCCCAACATGCTGGGATTTGGGAATGTGTTACATAGAGACATTTTCTTGGTGCGTGGTATAGTAGAGAATGATACTCAGATAAGCTGATGTGCTGAATTTTTGAGAGTATCTGATATTACTATCTTATATATATTTTTTTCCTCTTGTGAATGTTCTCAGATGTGACAGTTTGTAGCAGTTGAAAGAAGCTATAGGCCACAGGTTTCCCTAGCCTGGGGGTTACAGCCTTGAAAGATACCTCCTCTGCTGGTGACTGCAGCCTTTTGTGCTGTTTGTGCAGCTCCAGCTGGCAGTGCTCTGAGGCAGTGTTTTCCCAGCTTCAGAAGCCTCTTGCTCTCTTGGGGTTTGCATTAGCAGTGTGGTTCTTGGGTATCTGAGATGGTTGGTAAAGGAATTACCTTGGCTACTGCAGATATTCCAGCATGTGAGGGTCAGTAGTCCTCATATGCCATGTTCTTCAACTGGAGCAGTTTATCATCTGCTCCTTTGAATGTAAAGCTGTTTACAGCCCCAATAACCTTGACAAGTTGCTGGTTCACTTCCTGTGAACGTGAGCTTCCCAGTTGAATATTTGTCCCTCTGGTGACTTGTCTTTCACTAGGCTGTCTCATAGCAGCTGATGTTCATGTTCTAATCCTCTGCAGTTTTTACTGTGATTTGCATCCTGTAGACACTCAGTGCTTCTCGTTACAGCTTGTTCTCATTATGTTTGGGAGGTTCTCCTTCAGCCAGGATTTATTGTGTAGTCTCTGTATTTTTAGGCTGGACTGTGCTGCCTCCGCAGTTAGCTGCAGACATGGAGGGAGGGGAGGGATTTGAGTTCTTCCTCACTGGTGGGAAGAGCTGGTGATTTCCTGGCAGGCTGAATGTTTCACACAAGGAATCCTTTCATTATGCTTCCAGGAACAGGGAGGATGCCGGACCAGCTCGTGACTCTGGATATGAAGCATGGTGTTGAAGCAAAGAACTACGAGGAGGTATGTCCCCTGGCTGCCTGCACTGCAGGCTCCCCTTTCCCAGCACTCACGTGATGCCTTTTGTAGATCTGGGCTCATGATGGGAAGCTGTTTTCCCAGCGGTGATGAAAGCCTGTCTGCAAACTACAATTGCAATGAAGCTTTGTGTGTTATGGGAGGACAGGGAAAAAAAAAAAAAGACAAACATCAACTAGAATTGATTCTGTACTCTGGGAACTGGAGCATAATGTGTGAATTTCTTCGCTAGGACAGCATGACCCAGCTCCTGGGCATAGGCATTAGAGGCAACAAGACACTGAGAGGTGAAGTTTCCCCAGCCCCAGCAGCAGAGGTCATTTTAAGTTAATATCAGAGCCTCTTTTAAGGGTCAAGTTTCAATGCTACTATTCTTACCTTCCTGACTGTAAGATGTACTGGCTCAGCAGGCCTGAAATGGCACTTGTGTGTTTCTGAGAACTGGTAGTATACCAGTGTATAGGTGTTTGGCAGAGGAGTAGCTGCTGTGGAATGGGTATTTGCTTTGAAGGCATGACATTGGAAATAGGCATAAAAGCCTAAACGTTTCCATCTTAAGAGGACATAGCTTGCTTAGACCCAAGAACCAGCTGTGTAGAGTAGCAGTTACTTTGTGGGTGAGACAGTCCTGACTGGTTTGGGTGCTGAATTTTTATGGCAGCTATCATGCTTTTGGCTCACTAGAATTTGGGATCAGTCATCCCCCAGTACAGAGCCTGTGCCTGAGAAAATGAGAATTATTGGTGGAGAAAGAGTCCTGCAAATGATTGCTGTGTCCACTGTGCATAAGAGCATGGGAGATGCCATAGGGAGGAGAGTGGGTAGCAGAGGAGGCTATGCATTGTACCAGATGGAAACTTAACAAATTTCTGAGATGGTCATGCTGGTGTTTTTATATCCTTTTGAACTTCGGGCTATCTAGTCTTGTGTGATTTAAGTTGGTTGGGAGCACTTCCTATGTGGAGTGTAAGGAGGTGCTTGGGGTCAGGGGAGAGCATAGCAATCATAGCTTAAGTCAGTCTGGAGCACATCCTACATGGAGACGAAAAATGTGCTTGGGGTCAGGGAAGAGTGGAGCGGTCATAGGGCCAGCTGTCTGTCAACCTGCTACTGAGGGATTGCAAGATGTTGGGATTTTATGGGGTGAATCCCTGAGAGCGTAACTGGGAGGATTATGTTGGCTGTATTTACAGAACCCCTTTAAATACCACCCCACAGCATACTCTAGAGTTACATTACTGTAGTGCTACCTAGAAGCACTGTTGCTGTGCAGAAAGGTTCTCTTACACCTGTGTATCTACATACTCACTGGTTGTACTGATAAAACTGTCTTGGAATAAATGCATCTGTTATGCTCATTGAGGGAAAAGGTCCATGGACAAATACAAGAAAATAAGAATTTAGTCTTGCAGTCCCACTTGATATTAAATGCGGATTTTGGCAGCCCTGGCAAGCATCCTTGACTTGTGAGGGTCTCTGAGTTGTAGACTGTATTGAGCCTTGTTGAGCAGCATGTCTACAAAGGACTCAAACTGATTTATTATTTGTACAGCTGCTATAGATGTTTAACCACACTGCTTTGCAGTGTGTTTTCTTTTTTTTCACCATCTCTCTTCTCAGTTTGCTGTAGTAGTTGTAAGTTTTGACTTGACAGGTTGCTGTAAGGCCTCAGAGGGCAGGAATCTTGCTCAGGTTTCACTCATGGAATTGCAGCCTTCTTGAGTGTTTTGCTTGTGATGTTCATCTGTTGTTGGGTACCACTGACCTGCTGTACAGTCCTAGTTCTTCTTGTTGAATTGCTGCAAGGAGACTTGATTCAAGGAGTTTAAAGAGGGTCACTGATACTGTCCAAGTCTGGCTTATAAACTTTCACAGATCCAGACATTCTTGGAACAAAGCAGCTGGAATAGTGAGCTGGATTAGAAAATCTAACTGTAGTGTCATACCTTAGTTATCTGGATTTGGGAGGAATAACTTTATCCATTCAAGAAGTAGAAATGAAGATAGGGAAAAGTGAAAAAATTTCTGATGGCACTAAGAATGCTTGATGATCTAGGTTTTTTTCCGCATGGGCTACTCCTTGCGAATTCTTAGCTATAGTGTATCTTTTTCTATGCTAGGAAGAGATTAGGCTTTGACAAATCTTTGTGACCCCTGGGAAGCTCATTGGAGTTGTTACCTTGGTGTGGTGGGTCCAGATGTTCTTTCTAGGATGATGATGTTCCACCATCACAGATGCTTGGTGGGCTTTTTTACAAAATCTGTTGGAGCAGCTGTGCATGTTGGGTTCATTAGGGGTAAAAAGTTCCAGGACTGCCCAGGGAGGTTGCAGTGTTTAAGAAAAGACTGGACATGGTACTTAGTGCCATGGTCTAGTTGTTGTGGTGGTGTTACGTCTTAGGTTGGACTCAGTCTCAGAGGTCTTTTCCACTCAAATTGATTCTGTGATTCAGGATACACATCTTGGAATACATGCAGGACTAAAAGTACCTATTAGACGTTTGTAGCTACACCTATTAAGAGCAGCTGAAGGGATGCAGATAGAGCAGATAAACCTTGGTTTTTCCCAGTGGAGCCCTTGTAGCTTTCTGTGAACGTGGAAATGAGCCGTCAAGGAAGATAATAGAGCTGGTCAGTGCAAGGCTAGCTTGTCAGCGTAGCTGCCTGAGACCTTGTGTTGTTACAGACCTGCTGCTCTAGTGGTGACAGCAGAGTCTGGGCCATACGCATGCAGACACTGGTGCCAGTTTTTCAGCAAAGCTCTCTGCTGGCAGATGTGTGGCCAGGCCACAGGGTTTTGTCATTACAACCTACTGACTAGAAAGCAGGAGGGGGTTAACCTTCTCCTTCCTACCCCTCCTCTCAAACACACTCTGAACTGACACTGCTGTGCTGGCAGAGCTATAATATACAGCTTGCCTCAGCATAAAAATCCTCAGATGATTGTTTGATGGCTTGCTGCTTGCCAGGATACGCGTGTCGTGTGGAGACCCTTCAGTGGAATGGCTGATTAGCTAGCAGTGGCTTGGTCACGAGCATCTCTTCAGCTCTGGCTCCGACACCCAGGCAGCTGCCTCTGGAAGTGGCATTTTGGGGATACCTTCATGCTGTGTGCCCTGTTGCCTGCCTGTCAGCACGGATCACTGAGAAATGGCCATCATGCAGCTTATATCCGAATAATCCTGTGAGGCTGAGACTGGTAGTGAACTGCAGGTGCTTTGTGTGTTTTCTGTAACTCATCTTTCTTCTGCTGCATTACTTGGGGACGCAGCATCTGGCCTTCATGGCAGGGGCCTGTCACTTCTTGGTAATAGTGACAAATTCTATGCAAGAACCACGGTTAAACCAAGCCCTACGCTGGAGAAGTGGCAGGAGTTGCAGTTAGCTTCCTATGAGTGTCCTTGTGTCACAGATTTTATGTAACGTTTGTGTCAGGTTACAGCCACAACTGGGCCAGAGACACACGTCTACACATTCAACTTAACTAGCTGCTGTTGTGTGCTGTGCTTTCTAATTGAATTTTGCTGTGGATTTTTGGTTTTGGATACCAAGCGCGTGAGCTGTGGGACCGCGGGCTGGCTGTCGTGCACGGAAGCGATGTCCCGCGTGACCCCGCGTTCCTGAGGGACGCGGGCTGTTCCCGCGGGGAGCCGGGCGCGGCAGCGGCCCCGCAGCGCCACCCGGTGGCGCGAGGCGCTCGCAGCGCTTGCTGGCTGCGGGGTCCCCGCCAGGAGCCTGTGCTGCCGCGGAGGTTCTGTCTGAGGGATAAAAGCGCCGAGGTCTTGTGGGATAATCAAACCGGTGCTACTGGGAACCAGGCTGCCTGGGCTGTCTGGGGCATTAGCAAAGGGTGTCTTGGTGCTAATAGCCTGCGTGCCTATGGAACTGTATCGTACACGTACGTAAGTTAGTCACCTGTATCTCAGTCCGTGACTTATACTCACTGGAGGTTTAGTCATGTGGCAAGATCTTCTACCCACTCCTGAGAAGCCAACTGTGAATAAGCTAACACTAGGCCGAATAAGGAAGAAGTGTGCTTGTATGCATGCTGTGCTCCTCCACTGTGTAGGAGGAAAGTGTGTTTCAGAAAACAGGTGGGAGAAGTGATAGTGTTTTATGCAATGGTAGTTTCTGGCTTGTAGAGGTATTTCCCAAGGGGAAGGATGCCCCAGATCTGTAGTGTGTGGGGAGGAGTGGTTCAAACTGGCAGTAAAAACCCATGTGGGAGCTTTTGGTTTTGGTTCAATGATTTGACTCTTCTGTTTTCTAGATTGCTAAAGTGGAGAAGTTGAAACCTCTGGAAGTAGAATTGAGGCGCTTGGAAGATCTTTCAGAGTCCATTGTTAACGACTTTGCTTATATGAAGAAACGAGAAGAGGAGATGAGGGACACAAATGGTAAGAGACTGTGTGCCCCTTTAGAAGGATGGAACTCTAAAACCCCTCATTTCTGCTAAATGTGTTACTAGGGCAGCATTTGGAGATCAAGCAATTATAGTGGTCTCTGCCTGTTCTGTTCCTAGTAAGGGAAACCTGAAGCAGTCACTGAGTCTTGTTGTTCTGTCTCTAGAAATCATTTCTTTCTGTCTCTGTTCCTAATGTGAATTACTTCGTTCCATTCAATGTTGCCCATTAACTACAGCTTCACCTTGTTCCCTCTTTTTATCCTTCTTGTTGTTCCCTCTGCTTTTATTCTCAAGTGCTGCTGGTTTTCAGGTGCCCTTGCCTTCATGCTATCTTGCTTTTGCATGGGGGAGGAGAAGTCCTGGGAACTTTGCCATCTTGGGGTGCATCCTGTGATGCCAGACTCAGGTGCAATGGTTTGTTGTCTGTTTCAGAGTCGACAAACACCCGAGTTCTGTACTTCAGCATTTTCTCCATGTGCTGTCTCATCGGACTGGCCACCTGGCAGGTTTTCTACCTGCGTCGCTTCTTCAAGGCCAAGAAGCTGATTGAGTAAAGGAGCAAATCTTCTTCCCCCTCCTCTCAGACCCAGCTGGACACCGCTGGGACCTAGCCATGGCCTCCTGGAGCCATCTCACAGATGATACCCACTGACTGGAGCTTTTCTGGAGGAACTTGGACCCTAAAGGGGGAGGGGAACTTGAACGTCGGAGGCAATGGGGGACTTGTAAAATCCTGTTGGATGTTGAGGGTGGGGGAGGTTGTGATGGGTTGGGGTATTCCTGGGGCAGCGATTAAATAAAAAAAGATGTTTCCATGACAGCTGCAGCAAGTTTTTTGCGCTGTCTATTCTCCTTTTATAATCATGACTTGATGATGTCTCCCATCTGTCTGTGACTGCAGTGTTACTCAGAACCACTTGACCCTGCTGCACTCTTTAGGTGACATGCAGGTCACACTGGGACAGAGCGGGGGGATTCCCTGTCCTCACCAGCTGGGATCTAAGCCTCAATCAAGTGGAGATGAGTGCAAAGCAATAGGATTCATCATTCCAGCAGGGCTTGAGAATAGAGGGTCGTCCAAGGTTTGGTCCCTGTCGTGGACCTCTGTGTTTCTCCCTGTGGGAGCTGGTGTCTTTGTGCTGACAGGTCAGAGCACTTGAGCATATGGTGATTCAGCTTGGAGGAAGGGGAGCCTTCTAAGGCGGGCTTGGAAGTGTGTTTGAGCTTGGAAGGAAGCCTGCTTTGCTCAAATAAGCTATCCAGCCTTGGTCCCACCCTTCCCCCACATGTTTGTCTTGGATTTGCCTCTCTTGTTTTGATATGATGCAGCAGCTTTCCTGAAAGCCTTGGTCAGGAACAGCCTTTTGTGCAGGAGGCCTCGGTCAGATACAGTCACAGAACAGATGGGAGCAGGTCATGCTAGGAAACTTGGTCTTACATTGAGCAGGAGACTTCTCATCTATCCTGGCAGCTGGCTGAATGTCATTTTCTGAGACCTCAAAGCAAGGTGAGCTGATGCTCACATGAGGGGCTGTACCCTGCATTGAGGTCTGAGGGTACAATAATGCTGTGCAGGATAGCAGAGGAGTTGGAAGAATGTGGATGAACTGAAAAAAGGCAGTACAGGGTGAGAATAGGCTAATTCTACATCTGAAGGGGCAGTCTGAACTGTGCCCTCTCAGAACTGTTATTTTCCTATGCAGTACTAGACAGCAAGAGCCAGCAGCTTCTCGCCATTTCTCAGCTGTCCAGATGGCACTGTGTTAAATAAACCAGGCTGGGGAAAAGCAGGTAGGTTAACTTCCTGGTCTTGCTGCAGTTTTTACAGCAGCAGTGATTACAATTCTTTCATTGTCTCTGCATTCCTTCAGAGCAAGTGGTTCAGCAGCACAGCATTCTGGTGTCCTGTGTCTAGACACTTCTGGGTAGGAATGGGGTTGTCATGGCCCTGGGCCCAGCCTAGCAGTTTCAAAAAAGCAGTTTTATGTTTTCTGACCTGAGTCTGATCTATTACTAGGAAGGAAACAGTTGTCCTGTCCAGGGTGAGGCCATGGAAAAGAGGATGTAAAGATGATCTCCTGTCATCTAAATATGTTAGTTCTTTGCCATTCCCAGGTTCCTGGAGTTGTTAAGTCCGCTGCAAGTATTTTGATTGCTTTCAATTTGTTTGGGTTTTGATAAAGCCATATTAGGATCCTAAGTATACTTCTCTCCCCTTGCATCCATTTTATCCTTGTATGTTTTTGAAAGCTGTTACAGTGCAGAACAGCAGCAGTGCCACAGGACTGAATTACAGAAGTCATTTGAAGGTAGTTTTAGGTCCCACAGTTTGAAGCCTGTAGATCTGTTAAGGTTTTGCTTTTGTTTTTATATAACTTGAAAAGACAGTACAAGAAAGGGGCTTTTCCCATCTTGTCTGTTTTGATATCCTCTCCCCATCCTTATCTGAGTACAGAGTTACCTTAAAAATGATGGTGAGGCCTTAAGTCCCCCAGGTGACTGTTACACTCTCATGGTTCTGGTGGTGTTTTGATCTTCACTGTACTGGTGTAGTTACTGGGGAGCAGGTGCGGGGGACTGGTGTGGATTTACCCGTAATGACTGATTCGGGGACTTTTGTCAGCTTTCTCAAATAAAAATTTTTTTGGGAAAAACAACCCACCTCACCTTGTCGCTGTGTCTTGTCCTCTTTGTGCATGTTCCTACAGACTGCTGTTTCCTGAAAGTTGACCTGTTGCAGGAAGCAGCAAGTAAACAGACTCCCCACAAGCCTTAGGCTTCCCTAGTAACAATTAATTCTATGCTTGGGAAGGGTGCACAGGCTTCCCTGTGGAGCGAGACCAGCACAGCAAGTGAGGTGTCCTAATACAGGTTACCAATTTCTGCCTTTCTTCCTCCCCATTCCTAATTATATCACTCTATGTGGAGGAATTTTGAGGCTGGTAGTGAAACAGGACTGGTGCTCTAGGGTACAAGATCTAGTTTTTCACCATCAGCTCCCACGTAAAATTTAGCTTATTGAGACTAACAGAAGTACTTTCAGTTTTGTACTTTAGAGGAGATTGAAAACTGTTGCAAAGATGAGTTGGTCTTGTATGAGTGACAGATACTGAAGAGAGTGGTTAGGTATTTACTGAAATGCTGTCAGATCTCCTCTGCTGACCCTGCAAGCCTTTTGTTATGCAGTAGCCAAGTGAGATATGCCACATAACAAGACTGGGGACACATAAATGGTAGGTAACTAGTTAGTACTATCAGGGAGAACTTCAGGAAGGGAAATCCCCAGATCTCTACATAAGGATTAGCCTCTGCAAGTTCTTTCCCGGATGAATATTTTGAGTATGTGAAATCATGCAGCTGCTTGCATGCGGTAGGTTGGTAGTGGATCTCGGTTGTTTTACAGCACTGGGGGTGCAGGGATTGTGTCTTTGTTCCCTTTCACTTCTGGGAAATAGGCTGAAGTTGAGCTGTTGCAGCTACTTGGGTCTGAGCCCATCTTTGTGTGTGACAGATGCATCACTGGTAAATCTATGGTTGCCTGTAGCAAACTGCATCAGATATTTCCAGCCTCTTCCACCCACTTGTCAATGTGACTAACGATTTAATTATTACAGTACTTAAAACAGCACGTGAGCATTCCTAAGTAAGGTATATCTTTGTGTATTCTGCCTCCTGCTCTGCCGGCATGGGCTGCACCCCGTGCAGGGTGCCCACCACAGCTGCTGTTGCACGCATGTGCGAGGGGATGAGCATTTTTTACAAGCTGCTCAGATATGTGAGAAGTAACCCAAGTGTACAACATCTGTGTTTTCTTATAACTGGCAGATGAGAGACATTTGATTCAAACTAGTTTGGCAACTGGGTGTCAAGATCACAAGGGGATTCCCACCTATACATTTCAACAGGTCCTGAGGCAGAGGTTTGGGAAAGTAGTGTCGCCTCTCTTTACCTCTGTCAGTTCATGTGGTATATTTCTGTCTCCCATATCTTTAGTTGTGTCCTTCTGCTGTACTTGTCTTCCAGATGCCTGACATGGCCATGCTTTCAGTGAACAAAGTCTTTGGGAAATGAACTTCCCTTACGTTGAAGGTGGCTTATTGGGAAAGAGAGACCACAAACCTGAAATGGATAAATCTTTCAGAGAAGAAAAAAAAAGATTGGGTCTGGTAAAGGCTACAGGAGTTCAGTGTTGGCAGGTTTTTTCTGCTGCCCCTTATCCACCTGAAAAATTTGTCAGACTTGTGCTTGTTTTTTCTTCCCCCAAATCACTGCATGTGGTGGCGTGGTAGCTCGGCAGACCAGAGGCAGGTAACCTTTCCCTGAGGAGATTGGAAAGAGCAGAGGATTTAGAAAAACTGCCAGTTGGCTTTTCTTGGACCTTTTTGTAAACCTGAAACAGGTGAGCCCAAGCTTTTGCTGCTGCACTAAAACGTTTGTATTTGCTCAGTAGTGTTTGTAGGAATCCTATTTTGCTTTGCACCGGAAGGACTGGTAGGAGCTAGAAATTTCTCTGTTCAGCTGCAGCTGAAGTGACTTAAACTTTCTGCATAATGGTACTAACAGATTCCTGTTTGCTCCTTCTATTGCCAGAGATCCATGTGTTTTATCACCTCAAACTCAATGCATTAGCATCTGCATTTCCAGCTCGCTGACACAGCCTGCCAGAGGACCTGTGATCTCTTGGTGGCCATCCCAGTGATCTTTGCTATGAGGATCATTGGTTTAGCTCATGTTTGGAGAAAGCTGCTATGTCCTAAAGGACTAATCTGTCTTGTATTTCAGTTTCTGCAATAAAGTGTACATGTTGAATAACTTCCTTTGGGGGCACATAACCCCAAAAAAAGCAACGACAAGACCATGCTCACATTGCTTTGTCTCACTTCTGTGGTTTCCTGTCACTTAATTTCCTTTCACAGCTGCTATTCCTGAGGTAGCTTTCTCCAGAGCTTTTAAATCAATTGCATTGTAGTCTTTGCATAAACTGCACCAAGATGTTCTGTTGGAATTGTAATGGTAAGAACTTGTTTTTCCTTGGCTATTTGGTGGATGCTGTTCCTACATTGGCCAACAGATGAGGAAAGCAGAGGAGATGAGGTGCTTGTGTTTTCCTGCTATATCCCATTGCAGTTCTGGTCTGACTTGCTGCAGAGTTTCACCCTCTAGCATTTTCTCACCCATAGCCTCACCTCACCAAGCCCTGCTTGGGCTTTTATTTCCGGAGTGTACTTTGTTTGGACAATCTTCCCTCGCACGTAAAGTATTTGCTATACATATGCAACTGGATTTTTATGGTGTTGTCTTCTTGATTATAATTAACCATGTAGATGCCTTGTCACTTCTTTCTCAGCGTGGGCTGATCTTTCCTTGTAATATGTGGGCTGATATTTCCTTAGAATATAACCAATGTACTGCCTTGACTCTGAAAACCATGAATGTGATCTTTGAAGTAAGGCAGATGCTTGCTATGATTTGGTTTAAATGACAGTTTTCCTACCCTTACCCAAATTTATCCTTCAATACTCATTTTGCAAGAGGGAAAATGACACATTGCCCCTTGGTGGAGGCTTGATGGTCGGATTTCTTCAAATGCTTGAGTAAAAAATACAATGTAAAGTCAGGTATGCATTCTTCAGTCATATTCCAGTAAACGTGAGTGTGCAGTGACTGCTACTTACCTTAGGGGCATCTTGCTGTGAGAGTTACTGCCTGCTTCTTAAAGGGTAGTAAAGGCAATGCTGTGGGGTGGCTGAACTTGATCATAGCTACTACTGTAAGCATTTTATGGAAGAATTTGTAAGATACTGTAGATAATAATGGTCAAGATAGCTCTACTTTTCAAATAGGAAAAATGAAGACTGACTTTTTCAATTAGTCTTCTGATTTTCTACAACTGTTCCAAATTCCTTAATCCCATTTTCATGAGATTTTTGTCCTGTAGATTTTTTTTAAAATTATTACTATTTGCCAAGTACTCTCCTTCCAAGGGAGGGAGTAAATGATCCCTAGCAAGACACATCTGAGCTTTTTTATCCATTACTGCAAGCTTCTTTATCCTAAAACTGATGTACAGTCTTCAGTGCTCCTAAGGACATCATCTTTGTACGGAAATAGTTTCAATGCACAACAAACAGATGTTGATGTATAAGTTACTCACAAATAGGTGCATATAATGCTGAACAGCTCTTTAACCTTCAGCACCTTGCAAGGAGCATTGCTCATTCTTTCAAGCATCTTCCCAAGGTAGTGAAATAAGAGCTAACTGGGCTCTGTCGTGCTTGGGTTTAGGGCTTTGTGCTTCATCTCCTGAGGTCTCCTGTAAGCATTGGATCACCTGTCTTGAAGTGAATGTTCTCCATCATTCAACTCCACTTTTCCCCACCTGTAGCTGTGACAGCAGAACTTTGAAAATAAAATGTTAAAACGATGATGGTGTGCATCACTTGTGAAGAAAATGAATCACAAACGTTAAGATTAGGGTTGCAAATACTTCTTCATGACAGAGAACTCATTGCAGCTTCAGCTCTGAAATACTTTTGAAGCTTTTAGTTTATTTCTTCTTGAGAGAGAGAATCCATGAACTGTGAGTGGCACAGAGAGGGAGACAGCTATGCTTTATTAACGGTGTGAAATGTGTATCCACTGCAATTGCCCTCACTACTCCAGCAGATCTTTGTGCTTGGGGTACAGTCGTGGTGTTTATCCATGTGTCTGTTCTCCTTTGTGTCAATTATTTTTCAATGATGTATATTATGTGTAGCATGGCTAAGCAAAAAGAAACATTAACATCTGTACAATAAGAAGCAGTAATTACTTTTTTGATGTAAATCAGCTACGTCAGACAGTTCTTTATTCCTAAAAGCTTTCTAAGAAACTAACGTTGGACGCTTGTCTTTTTGGGAGGCGAATTGGCGCACAGCCGCGGCTTCGCGCGCCCCGAGCCCGCTCCGGCGGCGGGCGGGGCGGGGGC
>VWPU01025771.1:0-13795 GCA_013398955.1 Callaeas wilsoni
GGGGCCGGCCGTACCCCCGAGCCCGCCGCTCCGGCCGCAGCACCCGGGCGCAGCCCCGTCCCCCGGGACGGCCGGTACCGGGAGCCGGGGGTTCCTCCACCGCCATCCTGCAGCCGGGGTCCCCCATCCCCGCTCTTGGCATCCGGGAGCAACCTCTCCTCCGGGATCCCGTCCCTTTGTCGCTGGGTCAGGGACTTGGCCAAGACCTCAGCACAGCCGAACCCATCCCCGGGACCGAAGAGCGGCATCAGAATCCAGACCCCTTGCCTCCTTCCTCCTGCCTCCATCCCTGGGGGCTGCGGTCAGTCCCTGAGCTCCGGAGTCCTCAGAGCCGACCTCTGGAGCTGATGCCGCTGCCAGAGCCCAGGACTGGCTGTCACTGCCCTGGGGAGCTGTCAGCCCCGGAGCCCAGGACACTGGACTTCTCCTGGCTGTACCCCGGGTGTGGCTCAGCAACTCTAAGGGGAAATGGGAAGGGGGCTGCCCAGGCTTTTCCAGCACCGCATAGCCTGCCCCACATCCCCCAGAGCAGAGGTCGCACACCATCCCGCGGGCAGCCCAGGTCAGGCTCTTGCCCTGTCTCAGTATCCATTTTGCACTGTCCCTCCCGCCACAGCTCTGAACTTCCTACCTGTCCCAACCCTGCCCAGGCACAGGTAGGATGCTTCCCCGGGAGCATTGCTGCAGCAGCTCCAACCCCAGCGGCACTGAAACCACCCTGTCATAGGTGGGCTTTGCGTGTGGGTGATGGGGATGGGAACTGGTGCTGCAGGAAATCTCTCAACTCCAGAGATTTTGGCTTTTGACAGCAGCAACTGAAGAGTGGTGAGCCCTGTCCTAGACATCCAGGCTCAGTCTGAGTGTTTTCCTGGGGTGCAGAACCAGTGATCCAGGAGATCTGACTCCTTGGTTAGCTGTCCTCATCACCCAGGATGTGCAGCACTGAAAAGCGAGGAGCAGAGGGACACCAGCCTCTCACCCGCGGGCTCACAGCACTTCCCTGAGAGGGAACAATTTAATCTTCACACCTTACAAAGGGAAGAACTGTCCCTTCGTGGCAGGAAGGGGGGACCCTTCTGGGATGCAGAATCGTCTGGTCCAGAGGCTCCCAATCCTCCCAAGCCGCAGCTGCCCCTGTCACAGCTGACTGCCTCAGCTCCCTGATGTGGCTACGGTTCTGAGATGCTAATGCTGGGATGCACTGGGATGCTAACTGTGGGAGAATGAGCAAACCCAGAGAAACCAAGCGCCTCTGGAGGTAAAGCCTGGAGGCTGCTCTGCACCGGGTCACCATGCAGAAGGTAGGTGTCTTCACAGCCTCTTGCCTGTAGCCAAAGCTGCTCCAATTGAACGAACCCTGTGGAGTTATGGATGGGACTTTGTGAGAAGGGAGCCCTCCCAGGCAGCAGGATGAAAGCAGATTAAGGCTGCAAGTGTATTTAGATGAATATGAGCTTAATCCACTAACCAGATCAATCAAAGCTGCAAGTGATGCTTTTCCCCTGGTCTTGCTGTTCCTGTGCCTGTTCACTGCAGACATGTACAGCAGCTGCCCTCCTACATCTGGATTCACTTTATCTGTGCAAGCCAGCCACAACCCTCATTTCCAACCATATTAACAAGCAGTACTGTAGATTGCCAGGAGGGACCTGTGTCCATGCCAAGTATGCAGGCAGGCCTCACTTCTGAGCTGGAGCACCAGCACGCTTGGAATGGGAAGTCTTGCAAGGCAGGGCAATTTGGAGATAGCTCTGTGCAGTTCTGGTCACTTATCACACTTATGCTGAATTATGTTTCACTTATACAAACTCTAATGATGTTACTCCAGCAAGGCAAAGCCAGCTCTTATGCTAATTTGACTATTTGTTAGTCTAATAACTCTTACTTACGTTTACTGTGCAGCTTAACATTGTCAACATGCCTTAATTTTGGTGTGAGAGTGCTTTTATGGGGAATTATAACAGTAGAGGTTAAATTGCACAAATGCAACTTCCCAACAGGTCCATAACTGTGGAGTTTATAGCTGAAGAGATTTTTACGTCATCACACCTGACCTTACGCACACCACTGGTTACTTCTGCGTCAAGTCCTGTGTTCGACTTGGCCATACCTACTAATTTATTCATCGAGGGGCATGTCTGTGTTTCCAGATCACTCGTGAGCCCTGCTGAACCCCCTGAGACCGTGTCTCTGCATGCCCTTTTCCCCCTGCTCTGCGCTGCCTCCCCTGCCAAGCGTGCTGAGTGACAGGAGACTTTACAGAGCAGGCAGCACACAGGGCATGAGCTCAGAGAGTTTAACTGTGAGTCACAGCACTGGGTCATTTGAGCCAGTACAGAACAAGGTTTATGGATCTGAAGGGTCCCTGTTTGGAAATACACATTAGTTGGTTGTCTGTGTCATAAATCTCCCCATTTATCCCGCTCGAGCTGGATGAATAATTGGAGAGAGGTTTGTGGCTAATTGATTTGCTGATCAGTGGAAAGAAATCATGAATAATTTATTTGATGAATATTCCTCAACCATCCGTAAAGCTGGTCAGTTAGTGAAAATAATTAGTTGCAAACACTCAATTTTTCAGCCAATGGCTTTGTTCATTTGCAAGAGCACCTCACACTTCTCACTCTCCAGAGTGGGTCCCCACGGATTTCTCCTGGGCTCTGTGCAGACAGAGGCTGTTCTTCAAATCAGTCTGAGGACTTCACCACGGCTGTTCTGTACATTCCCTCTGCAGTTCACACTGCAAAGCTCCCTTTTCCTCCCCGTGTCTCCGGGGTACAGATCCCCCAGGCTGCACAGAGCTTTCCAAGTGGGATTCCGCTGACACCCTCCCCTTGGGGTCAAGGCACTGAGCAGTTCTGCCAGTCGAAGGGGAAGATGCAGGTGCATATGTCCGTGACACCACCAGCTCCTGGCTCTTTCTGCATGGCGGTTTTGCTGTGTTGGATTAGTCCCACACAGGGTTCCTACGAAGCCAACCTTTGGAGCAGAGATGCTGCCTCTCACCCACACGGCTGGGCCAGCTAATGGATGGAGCAAAGGGTTGGGAAAAGCACAGCAGAGGAGGAATATCCCACACCAGCCAAGCCCTAATCCCTTTCTTTAAGCATAAACCCTTAAGCAGGCCACATAAGCGTGTCGCTTTTCCTGTATCCGCGCGAGTCCTGGTCCTCCCTTTGCAGGCGTCCCTGCAGCACCTGGCACAGTAAACAGGCAAGACCTGCATGGCTGCCTCTTCTGGGTTCTAAAAAAAAAAAAAAAGTAGGAGAAAAGAGACTCTTTGGTTTCTCTAAAATTGCTATTTATTTGCCAGTTTTTGCATGTTAAGATTTCTGAGAAAACAAACAATCTCCAGAGGCTTCTTGATCTTATTTGCCTTCTAGCAGAAATCCTATCAGCTTCTCCTGTGGTTCTCAGATCTGGCGGGGGCAGCTCCCCTCCCTCCTCTTTTTTCACCCCTAAGCAACATGCAGACAGACACCCTCCCCACTGAATTAACATCATCTTTCCTCTGCAGTATCATCTCGGAGTGACTTTCTTGGCTCACAGCTGCAAATTTGTTCTCTCCCGTGCTGGGGATTCCGAGCAGCAGGAGTCAGGATCTGCTTGGAGTGTATGCAATCCTGTGCCAGGCTGCACTTGTTAGGGAATGCGAATCTCCGCTTCCCGTTGGACCGGGGGTGATTCAGAAACCCCTACAGAAGTCCTGCTGTGTTTAAGGGGAATAGGACACTTGAGAGCGCATGAGCTGTCCCTGATCGGGCGGGGAGCTCTCCCTCCCTGTGGGAACCCCATGAGTCTGTGCCAGCACCCGCAAGCCTTGTGTGGCTTGGGGGAGTGATTTTGTGGGAACTCAGCAGCCGCCCAGCCTTGAGCAGGGCTGGTGAATGCCCTGGCGGCTGAGCTGGCTCTGCTGCGGCTGCGGGCTGTGCCGCCTGCTCGGCAGGAAGCTCACAGCCTGGGACCGAGGGGCTAATTTCATTATGCAATGTTTGTAGCCAGAGTCAGGACTTTAATTATGTCTTTCCTCTCCTTGCTGGCTCTCAGCAAAGTCACGTCTGCTCTGCTCTGCGCGATGCTCAGCCATGCCTGTGAGAAGGTGCGATGGTTACACAGCGGGGAGGTGGGCACGGAGGCTGCACATCCGAGGGTTTGCAGTTGCAGTCCCTGCTTCGGGTGCTTCCCCCGGTCACTAGTGGCTGCTGCCGGACCGGGAATTTGCGCGTGGTCCTTGTGACCCAGAGAGAGGGGATGTGTCCCTGGCTCTGGGAGCGCAGCTCCCTCTCGGAGCGTGCCCCGTGCTGAGCTGCAGCAGCTCTGCTGCTGTGAGCGGCCCACGAGGGTCGGCGTGCGCCCCGGGATGCGTCGCCGCTCACAGCAGGCACCGGGGGACCAGCCAGCACCCCTTCTCCTTCCTTCTCTCGGGGCTGTTCTCCCCCAGAACCCTTGTTCCTTCCAGGGATGGCCAACCCTGGCTGCTGGGCGGTGGGGCTGCCGGGGCTGCTCCACCGCCTGGATTTACGGTGCTTTAATGTATTCCTCCCTGCCCCTTGCAGCAGATGCTCCGTGTAAATCAGCGCCGCAGATGAGCCCCGTCGTTCTGCACCAGCTGCGACTTCTGCTCCTGGAAGACTTTGCTGTGGCCTCCAATAAATACACCAAGACATCCAGCCAGGCTGAGCGGGGAGGGCAGTAGCTGCCTGCCAGCACAGCCCACGCACCCAGAGAGGATCCTGCAGCCTGTGCCGCTGTTGGGCGAGCCGGGGTGGTCCCCAGAGCAATGGAGAGGAGCTGTCTTGTGTGCGTGCATCCTTCCCGGGGCTAAAAGGGCTCTGAG
This sequence comes from Callaeas wilsoni, assembly GCA_013398955.1. Classification (NCBI taxonomy): domain Eukaryota; kingdom Metazoa; phylum Chordata; class Aves; order Passeriformes; family Callaeidae; genus Callaeas; species Callaeas wilsoni. The sequence goes on from VWPU01025771.1 coordinate 4,838, forward strand.
AGAGATGTCCTGGATGCCCACCCTGCCTTGTCGCCTTTATCTTTGCAGCGCTTTGGAGAGAGCTTGCCTGGAAGCAAAGCACTGATGCGTGGGTATTTTTCACCTTCAGATTTGCTGTTGAGCTTGTTTAGGTGGAGGATGGGCTTAATGGTCCAGGCTTAGCAGAAAGAAAGGGGAAAGTTTGCTCAAGACAACCTAATTGATCTTAATGAGACAGGAAGGGCTTTGTGCTGCAAACACCAGTGTTTGTTTTGTGAGTTTAATGCATTTTCTGGCTCGGTTTGATTACTCTGGGGAAGTCCTCTGGCCTAATAAACGGAGCCATAGGGAATTAGAACTGATAATTTCAGTTGCTGCTCTCAGCCCAAAACAGCTCAGCCTTCAAGGGGGGGAACAGAACTGGGGAAAAGGTAATTGCAATGGATTCAATTAGCTCCTAATTACCAGCCAGCTTTGGCTCTGGTAGGTGAGCGGCAGCCAGGGCTGGGTGCCCAGGGACAGGCCACATCGAGTGGTGTCCTCCAGTGGGGTGACACCGAGCCCACTTGGGCACCCAACAGGGAGCTGGTCCTCTCAAAGAGCCAGGAAACTGCAGAAAGCTTTGTGGATTTTGCGTCCAGCTGATAATGATGAAAATGGTTGTTGTCAGAGGGAAAATTATTTTTCAAGCCCTGGGCATTTGGATTGCGACTTTCCTAGAAAATGGTGTAGTTTCTGCTTTGCTCTACACTGAAAAATGGAGCCACAATGTGGTTTTGTGCTTTTTATTGGTATCTCCTTAAATGGAAGGGGAAAAAATGACTTCGAATCTCACAGCTGCTGCTGAAAAGGTGGTTCTCTGGAGAGCAATGTTTCCACCGAGAGATTTCCTCGTGCCTGTTAACAGCTGCCTGTCCCCATGGGTTTCCTGGCGGGCAACCATATCCAAACCTGTCCCAAGCCAGGACTGGGACAAGGAGGTGCTGAGCTCATGCTAGTGACGCACCTTGCTGCTGCAGCCATGGCTGAGAAACACTCCTGGAGATGCCAAGACCTGGCACGTCCTGGGGAAACAAGGGCAAGAACAGGGCCGTGCCGTTCTGGTACCACTCACTTCACCCCGGCTGAAGAACTCCACGCTCGTCCCCCTGGGCACGGCTGGCGTGGGGAGGCAAGGGCAGACCCTGCAAGTGAGGGGCAGGCAAGGCACAGAGGAGCCAAAGCACAGCAAGGAGGGGTAGGCAAGGCAAAGCAAGGCAAGGCAAGGGAGGAATTGATAAGGCAAGGAATGGTGCCAGGGGAAGGCCAGCACAGCTCCCACAGCATCCCTCCAGCCACTGGAGTCAAGCGATGCCTTCTTACGGCAAGGGAAGGGGTTGGTGGAAACGCAGCAGCTCCTTAGCGCTTCCCTTCTACACAAGGAAAACATGGACACGAATCACTGCAAGCTCTCCTTGCTTCCATCAGTAGGAGGGAAAAGAAAATGCTCATTTGTCTTCTTTTCTCCCCTTTCTTTCTTCTATTTTTTTACCTTTGCAAACAAAACCCACTTAAAAGGGTCTCTCTCCCTGGAACTCCTTCCCCCTGCTCCAAATCCATCCCTGCGGGATGCAGCGCGTGGCCAGCACACGGCTCTGCACAGCTGTAGGGACAAGACAAAGCCACCTCCCCATCGCCCCCGGGCTGTCCCCGCTGCTCAGCCGCCTGCCGGGGACATGCCATCACCCCAGGGACAGGGAGAGTCCCGGGGACAGGGGCTGAGCAGCGCCGAGGGGCTGAGTCACGGGGACGCCATGCCTCTGCATCCCAGGGAACGTCATGGGAAGAGCAGACAGGGAGAGGAAGATTATTTATAGCTGCAAGAGCAATTATACGGAGCTGGTGTAGAGGAGCTGGCAGGCTGCTGGCTGTGCAGGCACAGTCACCCAGCAGTGGGATGGGGGGCTGGGAGCTCCCGGGGGGATGGAGGGCGAGGCTGCTCCTGATGGGTGGTGCTTGACCAGCTGGCTGGCTGCACTCTGTGGAAAGAACAGGAGCAGTCACTGTCCATCTCTGCCTTTTTCACCTCAGTATAGCTCTGGGTTCCAGTCCCCAGCGCCCCATCGCTCAGCTTCCTTCAGAGCCTGGAAAATCCCCTTTGCTGCTTTCTTGCCCCCTTGGACCAGAGATTTGTTCCGCTCATCACTTCTCCTTCCCAGATCAATTTGCCGCTTTTCACATTGATTGCTGTCTGTTTTCCCACTCTGCCTGTTGGTGGATTTGGGGTTTTTGCTGCTAATTACTCTACCTGCTCCTCTGCTGGGGGAAATACTTCCCAGTCAATTTTTAACTGATGTTAAGTGCATTAAACAATATTTACTAGAGATAAACATTTTTAAATCAGTCAGTCTGGACAGGCTGTTTTGGTTTGCAGCTCTTGTCAGAGGCTAGTGATGCCCTGAAATACTCTCTTGTACCCAAACCTGTCAGGGCTGAGACAAGGCACCGTCTCACTGTGCAATTTATGGTTGGAGACCAAATGGCTGTATAGGGAATGCATGGCTGGAGACTGTGCGGGCGAGACAAAAGCTCCCTGCAGAAGCCCAGGCAGCTGCGAAGTTGGGCTATATTTAATTTCAAATGCCTGGAGGGTTCCCGTTTGATTTCTGGGAGGATTTCAGACTGAGAGCTAATAGGGATATAGTTGAGGTACATCTGAGGCTCTTTGCAAACAGCGTACGGGCACCTGCTGAGCTTTTCAGGAGAAGCTGGATGGTGCTGATTTCTCTGCTCAGTGAGGAGCAGTCCCAGGCAGGAGGAATGCCGGGGAAGGAAGGTTGCACAGGCCGTGGTGACTCCAGCAGCACACAATGCCCAGGCAGGGCAGTGGGCAGGCAGGCATCAGCCCTGGTGAGACAAACCACCCAGGACCAGCTTTGGAGGCAACTGGTGGCCTTTTGATGTGCTTTAGAAAGAGACAAAGGATTCAGGCCCAGAGCTGTTTGGGTCACAAGAACTTTTCTTTTGTGAGGGAGATCCATCAGCTGAGGTTTATTAATCCAAAATCCCAGCTGAAGCTGCCAGGTCAGCCAAGCCCTGGAGCTGCTGGCCTTGCTCCTCGCCTGGGTTGGCGAGGCACTGGCCCAGGAAGGCTCTGCACATCAGTGCTCCTGTCCCTGGGGGGTTTTTCAGTCATCGGAAAGCTTTAAAAAACGAGATTGGGAAGTCTCGCCGAGCTCTCTGTTAGAAGGTTGCAAGCTCAAGCATCAGAAATTAAGCAGGGCTAGTTTTATGGTAGTTGGTTTGACCTCTGTTCTGCCCCCATCTACATTACCGTGCAGTGTTTAGTTAAATGATCACTTACTCCTTCTCCTGGGGCTTTTCACTCATTCCAATGCACATGGAGCAAAATTAAAGTTGTGCAGGAACCACAAGTCTGGCCTTCCCCAGCATTTGAGTACTTATCTCGCTGCCTGAGCAATGTTTTTTTTTAACAGAGCTTTTTTGTCTGTAGGATCTTAAATAATTTGGTATCAGTTCCATTCCCACTGAATTCACGGGATAATTAGCTCCTGGTTGTAAGTGAGCAGCACGTGGCACCGTTACCTTGCCTCCCCCAGTGCGAGGCTTTGCGTGTCGTGGGGTTTTTCTATTAGAGCAGCCTGGCTGGTAAATGCCCCAAGAGGCTCCTGATTCACATGCTGCAGACCAGGCTTCTACATTAAAAACCCATTTAAAGTTCCCCAGCAAAATGCACGAGTCAGAAAAGTTAAATTGTGTTAATTCTGTCTTGAATGTCCCAGGGATAGGCAAGGCCAGGACGCTGCTCTCGGGCTCCATACCCTGCTCTGTGCTAATGTGCACTAATTTTTCTGGGGAGCTGGAGATATCTCTGTCGAGCAGGGCTATTACAAATAGGTTACTGGAGCCTTGTGCAGGGGAAAATGGGTTTATTTTCTGCAGAGAGGATGGTGAATTTGCATCTCAATGAGTGCTTTCTCCTTGAAGGAATTTTCCATTATAGGAGAAATAAATTCTTCTCGTGGGTGAGCTGCTCCAAGCACCTCACCTGTGGGGTGTGTTTTCCCAGACCTTGAGGGCTCATCACAGAGGCGCCGGCGGGGAAGCCCTGGCCTGGCCAGAGGGTGTGTGAGGAGGGCAGGAGTGAAGCCAGCCCTCCGTGCTCTGGGGTCTGGCTGCACCGCACAGGTGCCTGGGCTGGAGGTGGCTTCTCTGATGGGCAAAGCTGCCCAGTGTCTACCTGAGGCTGACAACATCCCAGCAGCTGGAGCCATGGGGGGCTGAGGTGGGGAGGGGGTGGGAATTTTAGCTGCATGGGAAGACACAGCTCTGGAAAGGAGCAGATAATCGTGGTGGTGATGAACTGCATGAATCATTTAGAAGGATGTAATCTTGCGCCATATGTTATGTGTCAGTACGTGGAGAACGTGTCACATCCATTAGGATAATAATTGCACGGTTCATCTTTTTTTGGAAAAAAAAGAAATAAAATCATTCCTAGACTCAGCAGCATTTGCAGGGCAGAGCCAGGCTGCGTTCCTATGGTGGAGAGACTGGGTACCGAGGGCAGGCACCTGAGGAAGCATCGGGCTGTGTCAAAGAAGAGAGAGAAACAGCTGGGCGGGAAGGAGGGAGAGGAGAGGAAATACTGCTTCAGTAGGCCAAGAGGGCTAAATAAAACATGAGCCTTTCCCTGGGCATCTGCAAGGAGGTCAGGATGGATGCCAAGCCCTGGGTGTAGGAAAGCCAAAGGCTTTTGAAGACTCACATCTTCCCCATTTCCAGCCAAAAATGCTCCGGACCCTGAATTTTGTTAAGGCTTTTCCGTGCGATTAAAAGCACCCCTGCTGCCAGAGGTGCCCCCTCGCCAGGTAGGGCTCTGCAGCCGTGAGGTGCCCCTGCCCTTGTGCAGCTGCCTGGAGCACTGTGCTGGAGAGCCCTGGGGAGCAGGACGGGTGGCACAGGCACCCCCCGTGCTGTGGGGCAGCGCGGGGCTGGCGGCTCCTGTGGGCAGCACGTCCAGCAGGGATGGCCGCGCTCGTGGCCGGATTGCCCTCCCAAGGCGTGCCGGGTGCCACGGCTCTGGCCAGGAATTAGTTTTCATTAGCAGTTTTCCAGGCTTTTAGGCAGCCAAGCAGCCATGCCTGAAAGACTCTGGGGTGAGCTGTCATTACCGCACGAAGTCAGCTAAGCTCCCAAATCCTATTAGTGCAGAGGAAGGGGACACTGAGAATGACCTGAGGCGAGGCAGAATCCAGCTGCCACAGCCGGGGAAGGGCAGCATCACCTTGCCTCACACCTCTCTCACCCCGCAGCAGCAAGGCTGATGGTTCTTTCTGCCTCAGGCAGCTGACCTGGTGCAGCCTGCATCCTTCCGAAACTGCCTGACCTCTGTGGCACCCACCATCCGCACTGGGACTGCCCATCCCATCCGCCTCCTGACACCGTTCCCCAGGCTCCTCTGCCTGCTCCTCCCTCCACAAGTGCCTTTTGTACATGGAGGAGCTAAAATCCAGCCCCAGGCTCCCCCATCAAGCACAGCCGTGGCTCTCCTGCTGACCAACATTGGCTTGGCAGGTGAAGGTTACTGTGCAAATTAACTGTATGTAGCCCCCCAGCTTTTTGCAGGACATGTGAGTCAAGCTTTGCCTGACATTTCTATTTTTAAAAAATAATGCTGCCTAACATCAATGAAGCTTAAGTCAAGAGGCAGAAAATCTGGCCAGGCTGGAACTTGCCATGAGCAGGGAGCCGTCGCCCGTGGCTGCTGCGGCTGGCCCAGGGAGGCCCCCGGGACGCCCCAAACCAGGGGCAGGGAGCGATGCCAGGCAGTGAGCAGTGCCCAGTGTCCTGTGGGCATGCACAGGCCCTCACACACACACACGGAGCTGCTCCGTGGGACAGGGCTGCCTTTTCACTTCAGGAGGGCTCTCGAGCACAGCCTCTCCTGTCCTGTGCTGCCCACCCTGCTGCAGGAGCTTTCTGCCCTCCCTGCAAGTCTGGCTCACAGCACTCACTGAGATACTTCAGCTTTCACAGGTCTAATTTACCCCCTCTGCTCCTCCTCCTGTCCAATAGCATAAGCCCATGAGGCTTTTAAACGTGCAGCAGCATCAAGGCACCTTCAAAGTAACATTCCCTGCAGCCGGCAGGCACCAGCTCCTCTTCCCGAAAATCACAGCAGTTAGAGATGCTGAATCCCTCCCAAAATGAGCAGCCCTGTGGGACAGGGCTCTGCTGAGCTCCCACACTGCCATCTTCGACTCTCCAGCACTGACTTCTAGGTCCAAAGGGCTGAAAAGAGTCACAAAAAGGAATGGTGGTCTGACTTTTCTCTCCAAGCAACTTTTATACTTCTCTGATTGCCTAGAGTGTCCCTTGGACCTTTAAGTGATAAACTGCCCAAAAAAAAAAAAGCTGGTGGGGTTTGCCATTTTTGTTTCCCTCTTCATGGCAGAGCATCGCAAAGGGCTTAACGAGCCACCCCACATGAGACAGGGGAACAGTGGCTGTCCTGCATCTCAGCGCCTAAACTGGGGAGACTGGGAAAGTTTTCATTCGCCAGAAATTCCAGCAGAATTTGGAGAAGAAAATGCCATTACCCAGGAGGGACCGTGGCTGTGACTGGAGACGTAGAGCAAGGGCCAGCTGGGAATTTGCCAAGGAAATGCTTGCTTGTCAGAGACACGTGGGGCTTCCTTTTGGGTCCAAGACCAGACGAAGATTTTGGGGAGCAGATGCCAGCATCACGCCACCCAGAGCCCTTTTACTTTGCATTTCCCACCCTGATGGTGCAGTTGAGGCTGGAGAGGGGAGGGCAAAAGCACAGCCACATCAAGTGAGCTTCCTGACACTTTCTGCATGTTATACTCTCTGTCAAGCGATTTTCACCCCCAGCAAGTTTGAGGCAGCATGGTGTGCAGTGAAGAATACAATAAAATTGAATTATTCTGGCGCGAGAAATTTTCCTCCTCCCCATTTGTCAAGCTTTCTGCATCTCATTCCAGAGCAAAGAAAAATCACCCAGCGATCCATCAGGAAGGGGAAAAACCATAAAACTTCCACAGCAGGTGTGTTGGATGGCACAGCATCTGAGCAGTCCCTGGGGTGCTCAGGCTCCCTGCCAGGTTCCTGGATCTCCCCCAGCCCATCTCCCTGGAGCTGTGCCCCTCTGTCCCCAGTGCCAGGTGATTTCTGACAAAGTAATCTGCAGCGGAATAGCTGCTGTGTGGTGCGGGCCGGTCCCAGGTGAGGCTGTTTCTGGGGCAGGTTTCTGCCCCCAGGGGGACTGGAAGTGGGATGGTTTTGGCGGGGTTGTGCTCCCCCTCCGCTTGCACCGTGCCAGGGAACTCAGCTGCGAAGATGAACTTCGTATTGATTTCTATAGCTCTGCTGAAATTCTTTATTAGGGAGCCGAGCAGCACACAGTGATGGAAAACTGCAAGGATGGCTTGAACTGCTGAAGGGTTTTCTGAAAATCCAGGGAAAACTGGAAAAGCCACTGAGGAGGAGGAAAATACTCTGCTCCAAAAGGGACAAATGGGGAGATAAAAGAGTTTTGCAGGCTACGTGTTTCTTCTTTCTTCTGCAGGGAAATGATACCCAAATTCCCATCTTCCTTCAGAAGCTTTTGATGAAATAGCAATTTTTGAATTGAATGACTGTGTTAAAAGGTGTCCAGCCAACTCTATTCTGCTTTACCACATCTGTTTTATCTGTGAACACAGACCAAGGACTTTCTTTCCATTCCCTTTTTTTTTTTTAATTTGAGAGGGGTGGGACTAGAAAAGGTCAAACTCTCAGTTTGTTTGAACTTCATAGAAGAAGCTGTATTGAACTTAGCAGGTGTCATCGGGGCGAAGGAAGCAGCAAGACGTGGCTCAGGGGCTGGATGGGTGAAGGGCTGGGGGGCAGGACAAGTCAGCCCTCAAGGCAGGGGCAGGAGCTGGACTCGATGATCCTGGCAGGTCCCTTCCGACTCAGGATATCCCACGATTCTGTGATCCTTTAAGCAGAATACCAGCGATGCTGGAAAACTTCACCCTTTCCTTGCAAAGGCTCGACTTTGCCTCCTGAGGGTTCCTTCCCTGCCCACCCTTCCAGCTCCCAGGGTCCCCAGCAGGGCAGCTGATCTCTCTTTGGGCCGAGGCTGCCTGCACTCTGCCAGCTGGCAGGAATTCCCTTTGACAGCCCCAATCTGTCAGCAGCCAAATACCTTGAACTCTGCAAGGTGTCATTACAGACACTGAAGAAGAATAAAGGGGCTGTCCTTTCAAAGAATTTATTTCTTTAAATAAAAACCAAAAACCTCACAAGCCTTTTTTCTGTTAAAAAAAATAATAAAATTTAGAAGTCAGTGCTTTTTAGTTTGGTGTGTAATGCTATTCTTAAAAATTGCCTTTCAGAGAGGTGCTTTGCCCTCACCCAATGATGGTACCCAGGGCTCTGCCTCAGCCCCACTTTGGTTTCTCTGGGTGCAGAGCTGGACAAGTCAACAAATCTCTGCTCTTTTTCTCCTCTGGTAGTTTTGAATGACCTGTCATGGTTATTTTGTGTCATTGTCAACAAAACAGAAGACTTCTTCTGTGACTCGCAAATACCAAAAAACTTCATAATGTCATACCATTATGCAAGAAACCATTTCCTTGACTCTTAAATGGAAGAGGCTTTCCAATATGACCAGTTTGTCACCATCCTTTATGATTTCCTTTGAATGGAACCAAGCATTCTATTGCTTCCAATTAAAAAAGAAAAAGGAAAGATTATTGGGGGCAGGGGGAGGGAGGGTGTCACTGAATGCTTCTCCATTTTTTTCTCTTTTTTGAGCAGGAGGAGGCAAACCCAACTCTACAAATGCTCCCCCAAGACTTTTGGCGAAAGGTTTCCCCCACTGCTGGGCAGCAGTGCTCAGGAATCCCTGGCTGGGAAAGCACTGCCAGGAGCTTTGCTGCTGCCTTCCATCCCCTGCATCCCCTGCAT
>VWPU01025784.1:0-13975 GCA_013398955.1 Callaeas wilsoni
TGTGTTCTCTGTACCTGCACATCTGGGGATGGCTTCACAGCCTCCCCTCCAAAAAGCTCCCCCAGTACTTCTTCCAGGAGACAATGGCAGCTTGCATGTGCCAGCCAGTTGAATTACAAGTTATCAAAAAATCCATCCCACCTCTAAACATCCCTAACATTTTGGCATCACTTCCAATTTTATTCCACGCTCTGCTCAACATCTGTCACAGCCCATGGTGCAAACAGGAGCATTTCAGGGACATAAGGACTCCCTGTGTGTACAGGCACCTCCATTCTCCCTCCATAAAAGAAAGAAGGTGTGAGAGTCACATTACACATATGTGAGTATCCATTACAAAAGGAGAAAAAACCAAAAAAACAACTCGAGTCCTGTTCTTCCCTTCCAAGTAAACCTCAGACAGAAAGATGAAGCAAAAGGATGCCCAATAAGTGGGAAGAGTGACATTTTGATGCCCAAATACGGCTGTTTGGAGCATGGGTTTTCTGTTATTGACTTGGTAAAGGGAGTTAAAAGCATCAAAACAAGTTGGGGTTTTTTTTAATGTTTTTCAGTACTGACAGATAGGTTTGCCAAAATCCAACTCTTCCCTGCCTCTGCTATTATCACAGCTGTACTTCCACAAGAGAGTGTGGCTTCAGCCACAACCTCCTTTCCAAAAATGACTGTCCTTTTCACTGAAGGTTTGAAGGGAAGTGGTTGGTGCTGTACCATTACCTGCAGACATGAAGAGCCCTCCTCACCAGTGGATCAGAATCCCACTGCTAAAGGAGGTGGGGGCAGAAATCACTGCAGGCAGTGCTTGGATTGAATGTTCATCTCAAGACCAGCCTCCTCCCGGGGCATAGCCACAAAGGAAGAAATTCCTCTCTTTCCTCTCCAGGAAGAAATCCTAACACGGATTTAAGAGTCAGGTCACACAACTTTGTTCCCCCCACACACAGTTCAGTGGGGTTTCAACACAAGGGATCTTGTAAGAGAGGGAGTTATACAGAAGCAGTGGAAGGGGAAGAAAACAAAGCTGAAATAATTCAGAAGTAAGAAGGTTCTGAATGGTTCTCAGAACTATTTCTTTCTCCTAAAAATAATTTGCTTCTTATTGATATTTATTTTGAGAGCTGGGGGGGAATCTTTCCCCCTGGAGTTTTTTATATCAGGTCCATATCCTCACAGTCAGCTCTTAGAAACGTGCACCTCATTTTGCATGGCTGTAGTAGTTTATCCTCTGTAAGAATGACAGGGAAATAAAACACTGCAAAGCACTCAAAGCTTTGTGGCTGGTGTAAACAGCATATGGAATACACCTTGAAATTTAATGATACAAATGCAGTTTTAATCTCAGAGGAAAACTGAATTAGTCAGTGTATTGGACCTGATGAAGTCAGACCAGCCTGCTCAGCTAATGGTCTCTGCTTCCTTTTTGTGTTATAAATGCATATTTCTCCAAAAATGAGCCTGACAAGAGCAGAGGCTCCTCTGTACCTCTGAGAGTCCCCAGTGTTTCAGCCTTTTGGACAGCCACAGTCCAAAATGAGCAGCTGCCTGCTGATACAAACCCTCACGCTGGAAAAACAGGTGATAATGAATTCTTGAAGCATATGCAAGCATTAAGCAACTACTCCATGAACTGTCAGCAGCTGCTTCAAGAGCCCTGCCCTGCTCTGCTTGCCACAGGTATTTATTTAAAGCGTGATCCCCGCCCTGATACGAAACACATGCACAGGCACTGCCCACAGTCCCTCACGGCTCCTGAGCCAGCCCATGCCTGCAATTTGTTTGGGAATTTCAACGTTACCCACTGTGAAGCTTCCCACCGTATAAAGGGAAGCAAACAAAAAAGAAAGGACCTCAAGAGAAATAACAGGGTCTAATTTTCTTGTCATTTTATAGACAGATCCTTCAAGAGAAAGTCATATAGCTGTCCTGGTTTCCAACACTTCTCATGTTTTTCTAATGTACATTCTGCTCACACAGTTAGATCACATTCAGTCTCCATCCCAGACTCACATACAGCAGGCAGAACTCCCCCACATTCTCACCACAACTGAAACGCTTCAGGTATTTTCACTTACAGTGTGGTTTTATCACCTCAGCCTTGAAGGAATGTGGCACTGGAACATTTTCCCTCATTGGTCAGTTAGTGCCACCTATGTTTTTGGGATTACTTGGAGAGATTCCATCCCTGCAGACCATTCACTGGTATTGTCTGATATAGTTTGGCTTTTCCCTGTAGCCCTGTGCTCTGCTGTTGTCTCAGCCATCACTGCCTCCTCTGACACAGAAAAGAGAGGGACAGTGTGCAAGGAAGTTGCTGAGGTTACAGAGGAAGATAGATAAAGGGGAATCACCTGTTCTAAGATCATAATTATCCTGAATTAACTGCACATCAAACTAGGAATTCAAACAGCAAAGTAGAAGCTAATTAAAAAAGAAAAAAAAAAAAGGCCTTAACTTTATTAAGGCAGTTACTGCTAGGTTTGGAAAATAAAAAGAAATAAAACCAAAAAAGCAACTCTGAGGCTCCACAAGTCCCAGCTTAGAAGAATTCACATCTGAAACAACTCCATGTCATTAGAAACACTGAATAACACGGTGATCAAAGGCACTGTCAGTGCAATTATATTGTACAGGAGGATAAGAGGGAGGCCCAGACAACTAACTGTGAGTAATTGGGTTACTCCACAGGCTTGTTTTTAAACACTGCACTCCACCATGTGAATGCTGCAGGTCTCATTTAACTGGGTCACCAAAACCGAGGTAAAAGTCTCCTAACTTAAGGCTAGGAAGTGCGATTTGCATGCCTAACTTCAGGCTACGAGGCGTGAACACTGGGAATCATAAGAAAATCCACACAGGTAAGGGCAGGAATCTGGCCCAGCAGATAGAACAACTCAGAACTGTGCTCCTCAGCTCTCAGGACCTCTCTGTCCTTACAAATATTATTCTTTTCTCACGTAATCCACATTTAGAAGCAACATATATTTAAGATAAAGTTAAGAACAGAGTAAGTGACATGCTTTCCAAACCGCCCAGACAACGGGCACCTGCCTGGAAAATTGCAGCCCTCTCCAGCCCTGAGATCCTGCCAACCATTTCACGTAGTAATTCAAAGTAAATACCTTTCAGTGGGTAATCCTGCCACAGCCATGTCTTGAAGTTCACTGAGGTCAAGGTTCTTAGGCTCAGTTAATGCAAGCGGTGATAGCTTTCCTTTGGCATCCTGGAGGGAGCTTTCGTGTTCTGAATTCATCTTGCTCGGCTGATTTTCAGCAACAGCGAGACCTGCACGTGCAGAATGCTCGCCCTGCTCCATCACAGGGAGGGCTGGAGAGAGATTTTTGCACAGGTCTGCCTCCTGCTCTTCAGTGCTCGTGTTTATAGCTACGTCTCCCTCGGCAGTGACTAACATCCTTGCAGTACCAGTTTCAGGGATGTCTCCACTTTTTTCGTTACCTGCCCTTGCCGTGCTTAACACTGTGTCACTGTTCTCTTTCACGTCTCCCTCAGTCATACTGCCAGATTCTAGTTTACAGTCAGTTTGCGAGCAATCATCCTGGCTTACTTCAGTTTTTAAGTAATCTATTAACCCATGCATGGTCACTTTCTTTTCTTGCTGTGCATCTTGAGAATTTGCCGGTATTTCCAAGCATTTCGTATTTACTGTTTTATCCTGTACCATCTGCGTGTCATCCTGAGAACTAATGTCGTGCACAAAATTGCTGTGAATGTGTGTCTCCTGATTTTCCTCAGGTGACACACCGAAATTGTCTGGCAATTTTTCATGATTGTAAGATCCTCCCGGGACAAGAGTTGAAGCTGCCATGTCAGAGATGCTCTTGGCAATGTCTGGATCACTGTACTCACTTTTCTCCTGTTCATTTGGCTTAGGATCCTGGCAGTGCTCAGCAGGAAGACTTACATCCTCTTCAGAGGAAACTGGTTCTGCATGACACTCGGTAATTAAGTTCTTTCCCTCCGTGACAGCAGCATCTTCTACGTCCCTCGTCTGCACATCGCCTGCAGAGATAACAGCTCCAGCGGCTTGCTGCTGGCTGTCGGAAGACGCAGGCAAGTTCTCAGCTGCTGCCCCATCAGATGAAGCTGGTCCTTGCTTCTTTATCTCTAAGCTTATTAGCGATTCAGGATCAACGCCACCAGCACACACGCCTTCCTCCCTTTCCATCTCACCGCTCTCAGTGGGCTTGCCTGGCTTTCGCAGATCTTCCGGAGCGCGTTCAGCAGGTGGAGCGCCATCCAAGCTAGGGACCACTTCTACACAGCCAGTGGGCTGCCTTCTTTCCTCAGTGTCCTGGAGACTTGCAGGTGGCAGCTCTGCCACTGTGTTTTCTTGTTTGCCCTCGGCAGCTTTGCAGGAAGTCTCAGTAGCTAAAGACAGCTCTTGCCCCTCTGCTTCTGAGGTGCCCTCGGGAGCTCCTTTGCCCACTTTGTTTGGTTCTGAAAAGTTCTCAGCACCACAGAGTTCTGCTGTGTCCTTGGCCACTGGACTCTGCTTGAAGCCTGCATGGTTTTCAGACAAAAGTTGGGGTAATTCAGCACTCAGTGTGCTGTGGACAGTTTTTTTAAAAATCTGGCTGATGTGCTCCCTGAAGTCTGGGATGCTGGAGCCAATGTCCAGAGAGCTGCAAGTCAGAGCCTCATGCTCCCTTCCAGAGTTCTCTGCCGACTGTTCAGAAACACTGATGTCTGCCCTGGTTATGTTATTATTCTCTTTTGAAAGCTCTTCCATTTTTTCTGAATTCCCAGGTTTCTCTAAGATCTTACTGTACTTGTCATCTACGCAGATATTGGTTGCAATTTCCTCATTACAGCCTTCTTGTGATGATGAAAGGCTCAGCAGCTTCCCTTCTGGAGTAGGGAGTGCTAACAGAGACTCTGCTGAACTGTCACTTTGCTGTTCTTTGAAGTTTAGCTCACTTTTTGTTTTTTTGGATTTAATTGCAGAGATCTCTTTCTTCAGCTTCTCAGAATTGAAGTGTGATAAGTTTCCAGTTCTCTGCCCTACATTCAAAGTCTCTGGCAGGGCAAAACTTCTGTCTCCATCAGCCTGAAAATGTTGGTCTGGACAGTCTTTTTCGCTCACACAAATATTCCTGGCAGAGCTGTTTTCTGAATTTGCTGCTTTACCTGTGTTTACCCTGGGTGACGGACCTAAGGGTGCTGACACCTGAGGACCTGGGGGACCCTGCAAATTAGAGTTACCTTCTGAGGTGGTGTGGGATGCTACAACTTCCAGCTCATTATTTAGTGGTTCCCCTCCATTACCCTTGTCTGTGTTGTTTCCAGGTTGCTGGCTGAGATGGCTGAGTGCAGAGGTCTGGGTAGAGAGGGCTGTAAAATCTGCTTGACAGTAACCAGGCTGCTCTGTTGCGTTTTGAATGCAGCTGGATTTATGTGAGTTATCAGTGGGAATTACTTCCCTGTGTGCCTCTAAAGGTGAAGGAGATCCTTGTGCCCCTGGACTTGTATCAGGCTTTATATTGCTTGTTTCTGTGACAGAAGCACTGTCCTCACAACTCATCTCCATGTTTTCATCCTTCCGGATGATTGCCCCATCAGCAGTCAGAATATTTTCTGAGTTTTTTGCCATTAATGGCATTTTCCTTTGCATTTCTGGATGAGATATTTGGGGATCATTTTTCTCAGAATTATCAGAAGTATGTGCTATTTCTGTATTGCTTGGCAAAGCCTGTGATATGTTAGTGGCACTTGCTGAATCCTGTGTCCCTGGAAGAGTGTTTGTAGCAGCAGCACAGCTTTCACCAGTATTATCCTCTCTCCTGCACACGCTGCCTGGCTGCTCATTCTTTTCAAGTTCTTTACAAAACGTGTCTCTCTGACATGCTGCTTCATGCTGCCTCGCTGAGATCAAAGAATTATCACCCTGCTCGGGCTTGCTTGAGTTTTGCTTACTGCAGCACTTTTCTTCTGCCTCGAGATCGGTTTTGTTTTGCTCTTTGCAGCCTCGCAAATTAAGCGCGGTCACACCAGAAGTGTTTTGCCCCTGTTTGCTCACATCCTCAGCGCTGCTGTCATCCTTGTCCTGTTCTTTTGGCCCGTCAGAGCCACTCTGGGGCTGTGCTGGACCTGGCACAGAAGACTGTTTATCAGGGTTGTTTGAAACGTCCAGAGGTATCTGTGGTATGTTGCTGTGATTATCTCGGTCCAGCGGCCACTCAGGTTGTAGTGCTCTTCCTTTGTGCTCCTGATCATCTGCTCTCCTGACAGCTGTCAGGCTGCTCTGCTGCTCCTGCTGCCCGAGTCCTGGGTTTGAACTGCAGCCACTGTCACCAGCAGCAGACAGCGACTGCTCCGTGTGCTCTGCTTGGGGAGGAGCTGCTGGAACCCCTGCATTTGCCTGCACGCCTCGGACACTGCACGCCAGGACCTCTGAGGAGCTGCCCGTGTCCCTCTCAGAGAGGTGGTTGTTGGCAGGGACGTGGCTCTCACCCCCTTGCTCCATGTGAACTTGGTGACCAGTAAGTCCTGAAGTGCCGACTGCAGTTTCGGGGGGTTCTGAACGAGCCATCTGTGTATTTCTGTGACTTTCTGCAGCCGCTTGCTCCAGCTGAGCTTGCACATCCAATTTGCATCCGCTTTTCCAAGCCAAATCTTTGTCCTCCATGGAACTTTTCACTGCAGTTTGGTGCTTCTCTTGTTGAATACCCTCATTTTGATTTCCATCCCCAGCACTGCTGTGTGCAGCTGCAGGTTCCTGCTCTGGATCTCTGTGAGGAGCTTCAGTGATGTGACTGTTCTGTTCTTTGGTTTCCAGAGCCTGTGAGGCCTCCTTGGTTTGTCCCATAGTCCCTGCCAACTCATTTAAGCCCTGGAGATCAAGTTTTAATTCAGGCATTTTTGCACTTTCTCCTGACTTGCTGGAGCTCTCAGGCTTTTCTTGACTCTCAGCTTTGCAATCAGATTCCAACACAGTTTCTCTAGCAAAAGCCTTTTCCCAGGACTCATCCTGCTTACTCTGCTTAATATGATTGTTCTCAGGGTGGAGGAGCAGTGAACTGTGTGCGCCATCCAAACAAACCTTTTCAGTCCTGTTACAGCCTGACTGGTCCCAAGTTTTGCCTTCTGCCTCAGTGTTAAAGCAATCAAAACTCTGTGGGCATTCCTCCCTTGCCAGCTGTGGTGAAGCCACGAGCTTGTTCTCCAGGCCATCTGGGGCAGCAGTTTTCTCTTTGCTAATTTGTTGTTCAGGTTCACAACCACGAGACCGGGAATTGCCTTTGGGTGATTTAAAGTTGCTGTCTAAATTCAGAGGCTTTCTCCCACCTTCTTCCCTCGGGTCACCTGTTGAAGTGTTTTCACAAAGGCTGAATTTTTCAGGATCGTGTTCCAAGTGGGTATTTCCCATGTCCTGGTGGTGGCTACTAACAGAGCTCAATAGTTGTCTTCCTGCCCCACTTGAACCCTCAGGTAATTCACTGGTTTCTGACACTTGTGTATCCTCTGTTCTAATTCCATTTTTTCTTCCTGTTGCATCCGCCCCCATTTCTTTTTGATACAGCTCTGTGGATCTGCTCAAAGAAGTATTTAATGCATAGTCTTCCAGTAATAATCTTTTATCTATCATTGAATTTTCCTTGGTGGGACTGATAATGCTTTCGGTTTCAGAAAGTGTGGTGCTTTCTCTAGACACATCATCAGCTTTTATAATTTCATTGCTATTGGCTTCTTTTGGGCTTTCAGTTGTGACAGCTGATTTTTCTTCTTCCTCTCTCTCAAATGATAAAGGCACACTGAAATGCTCAGCACTAACAAGCTCATCCTCCTTTTGAAGCTCTCTTTGAAAAAGGGGTTTGTTTTTTTCAGAGGCTGTTTTCACTGCTTTGCTCCTCGGTGGATCTTGAGAGCCATTTTCAGGCACATATTCCCTCGAAGGCTCTTCAGGCTTTGGTACCAGGAAGAGATTTGGAGGGCTAGAAGGCAAGTCTGACATTAAAGTACAGGGTTCTGATTGCTTCCTTTTGCTTCCAGATAGAAATGGATTTGCCTCACTCCCTTTAGCTGTTGTTTCAGCCCCCATCTGTAGATTACAGATCCCAGTGAAGCCCTGAGCATTCACAGTTGCTCCAAATTTTTCACTGTCTGAGCCTCCTGTTGCCGGATAATTTGGGATTAAGGTTTCCTTTTTCATTAGCAGACCCTCTCCACCATCTGTGTTCTGTCTACCTTGCTGCATTACTGCCTGCAGCTGACCTACTTCCAAAACTCCTCGCTCCTGCTCGGCCTTCTGAGCAGTAAAATAATCTCCTGCTGCTTTACCCTGGGGAAACGTGCTGACATGTGGCTCCCTCATGCCACCCAGCTGCTCATCCTGCCGGAGCGATCCTAATTCGCTCAAGCTCGTTTCTGTGGCTCCTGGCACTTGTGTGATTGCTGCTGCAGGGCTGGGCTCCGGGCGTGGGATTCTGGGCTCCAGGTGTGGGATTCTGGGCTCGTTCTCACTGGTTTTGGTGGAGGAGGCAGCAGTATTGTCCACGGATTCGGGATGTGCTAATCCCTGTTCCTTGTCACTCGCTGGACCTGGCGATGGCTGCGCTCCGTTGCGGTCTGAGGTGCGTGGTTTGTCACCGCTGCCCGGGACGGGTTCCCCGGCACTGGGGACGGGCGCTGGGATATTCAGCCTTCTCTCCCTTGCTTCGGCTGAGTGCTTTGGGAAAGCAGAGTCTGTTTGTCCTCCTTGCTCTTGCAAGGCAGCGGTCTGTCCTGTCCCCTCGGAAGCCACCGTGCTGGAATTTGGGTTGGATAGCTCTTCGGCACTGTGGCTACTGATGCCTTCATTACCGATGCTGCCAACAATGGAAACGTTTATTTGTTTCATGTCAACAAAGAGGCAAAGAATAAGAAGCAAAGAATAAAACCGTTTTGTGCCACTGATGTCTCAAAGCCATGCAGTGCGTGCACTGAGAAGCTGATAATGTGCTTTCAGGAGTTAAACCGTCACACACAGTGATTCAAATGCTCATTACTCTGCGAAGGATGTTCCCAGTCTTACCTGAGAGCCACCGTGCTCATGGCATGCATTTTAACCATTCCAAAACCTTAGACAAGTGTGGAGAGAGGGGACACGCATCTGACAGACTAAAGGAACAACAGGGGGAAAACTGGGGAAAACAAAAAAGATACTGGGAAAACCCAGGGCACCTCAAAGAAAGGCTTTTTGCTTCTGCTTCTGAGAGACTACTTTGCCGAAGCTACACCGTAAGCGCTGTTATCTGGCTGTACTCGAGTGTGTAGCAGATTAAGAAGGGCCCATCTGCTGAATGTTTTCTCCAACTAATCAGCACAGTCGATTCTCACCAAAAGGTCAAAGGGCTCACCCTGCCGAATGTGGGATGCTGCTGTGCCACGATCCACACCCGATGAGGTCATTTAATTGCAGTGTTTGATTTCAGTGCATCTAAGCTATAACTCTTGGTGTGATCTCTTTCTCCACCCATTAAAGATAAGATAGAAAAAATGGAATCAGAGATGACTAACTGCGAGAAGGAGAAGTTATTTTAAATATATTTCACTGTGTGGACCTCAGTTTTCCACATTGGGGTTTGTAGGCGATGAAATCGGTTAACCTTGTTCTCTCACTCCCCTTCCATGCCTGGGCCTGGGAATATGGAGAGAAACATCTCTTTGAAACGGAATGTAGAATTGTACAGAGGAGCAAGGGGCAGTGTTTACTTGACATGAAGTAATGAATCCCAAGCAAGGCAGGACACAGATAACACAGTGCCAGGTGCTGGGTGGTCAGTGCAGAGCTGCACAGGGAGAGATGGCTCAGAGGCCATCGCTGCAATTTTTGCCACAGCTTAGCAGTGACAGGTTACATTTCAGAAATTCCAAGTCCCCTTTAGATTGGAGCTAGAAAAGACGCTTGAAACGCCTCCTGTTAGGCCAAGCATAGATTGGATTTTAAGTAATCTCCAGAAATCTGAGAAGCCTCTCTCTGATTCTCTGCCCGAGTTTTACACACAAAATACTTGACGGAGAAGTGAGTCAGTGACCAGCTCTGGGGTCCCTGCAGATTAGGTTTGTGTTTATGCAAACACAGCCTCTTGGGCTGTGCTACTGGGGCCAAACCCCCTCCTTATACTGAGAACTGCCCAACGAACAATTTCTTTAGGGATGGCTGCACCTAAAGCTGAACATGAGTCTGGCTTGGGTCCTAAAAACCTTCAGAGTCATTGCAGTGGAAAATAAACTAGTCCTTAAAGAGCCACTGGAATTTGCCTGTATTAAGGCTAAGCCTCGAATCTAAGGTAAAATATCTATAACTTAAATTCATATATCGTTTAAATGAGTTTCAGTAATGCTTGGCATCGGTTCGAACATTTAATTCATAACACCAATACATTTTATTTAAACTTTCAGAAAGTAGTTTTGCCCAGAGGAATTTTTCTTTCCCTAGCACACTGAAAACACGTATCCATGTGAAACTCCCCGACACTGGGAATGCCAGAGATGGCCATACGGGATTTGGTATCTGCTGGATCACTGACAGCATGGGGCATGACACGACATGAGCAAACAGCAGGGAGATGCCAGGAGGCTTTCCCTAAGCAAGGAATACACTTTATTATTGACATTAATTTTGCACTCAGGGAAGCTTAATTGGAAGAGGAGGGACAGAAACCACAACACAGAACTGGGGAGGGGGCAGAGAAGTGGGAGTCAATTGTTATTCCAGCTCTTTGCTGTGTTGCAGGTCTATCTTCTTACTGACTAAATTGCTCGTTAGCAGTTTTGTGCCCAGGGTTCTTCGCCCTGGAAGCGAGCTCCTGTCAGAGATACAGTGATCAGGAGGAGAACAAAACCGGGTGGAGGTTGGGGAGGGGGGAAGCCCCTCTAACCTCTGTGAAACTGAGCACTGGAAGAAGTAGAAAACACCATCTACAGTTATAATTGCTCCTTATCATTTATCTTTAATCACTAATTGTTTCCTTATCATTAATCCCATCTGTCAACAGAACTGGGAAATGCACAGTAATAAATCTGGGATGGAAATGTTGGTAATGCTCACTATATAGAACATTCATCATCATATATTTGCATTTTTCAGATTTCTTCTGACTGAATTTTCTCTAAGACTTTTACACACGACTTCTTTGTTACATTAGACTTCTCTTTGCAGCTATCAAATATGAAACAGTTCCAAGCATGTCTGAAGTGGTTAAATACTCTTGACTACAATATCTAAACCCATCAACTATCTACTGCCATGCTGGTAGCAACTTTGTCAAGAGCCATAGTAATAAACTTGTGACTTAGCAGGTTCAAGGGAGATGACAATCCTATGAACTAAGTTCGGCATTATGAATCAATCAAAACAATTTTTCTGGTAGTCAATAATGCCGAAAAGTTGTTCATTTTACTCAGGAGCAGATGAAGGAATTGGGACAAGTTTGTAATTACTGTATGCTGAACAGAATTAAAATGACAGTGCTGGCACAGGCTGTGACAGCGAGTTAAACTATCCCTGTTAGAGTGGAGTAGCACAGATTCATTATCTGTGCTGCTGCAGCTCGCTCCATGTTTTATTCAGGACATAACAGAACTGAAAGGTTGGGCTTTTCGATCGGTAGGATAGGCCCAGACTGACCTGTTTGGATATCTCTGTTTGTGTTTCTCCCTCGGATGGAACTAGCAAGGAAAACTATTCAGGGAACATATCCTACATCTTCCTTTTCATTATTTGCAATCTTGCTTTTCTGTCTGCAAGACATGCTGGGGTTAGACAAACATCTGCTGGGAATGCCTTAAGCACAGTTGATCCTGCTTTAGGGCAAAAGGATGGACTGGATGACCTCTTAATGTCGCACCTAGTCCCATTATCTTCCACTCTTTTTAAAGGGAATAACACTACTGGGAAATTACACCACATGCTGAGGATAATTCCCCTGAGTAAAACCCAATCTACATTAAATCAATAATTACTTGCAAGGAACGTGTATTTTTAGACAACCCATTTAATACAATCAACATAAAGCTATGACCCTAAAAGTTGGTATTTTTAAATGCAGGAAAATAAAGTAATAATAAAAAATAAAGTAATAATAATAAATAAAGTAATAATAATAAAATAAATACCTCTTTTGTGGGTAACCTGACCTATCTCAATATTATTAAGGGGAAAATTCATTCCTATTTAAAACAAAACATGCAAATGACAAAGCATGGAAGAACATCTGAGTTCCTCATAGTCCATGCAGAGTTTAGGGCAGAAAAAGTCATTTTGCTGTGAATAATTTCTGCATGTGACCAATGATGTTAAAAGAAAATGCAGTCATGCAAAGACAGGGGTGCATATGTAGCTTGAAATATGTGTGTCCCACTGCACTCAAGAGTTACCAAAGGGAACTTTTCCCTCATCTTAGAAGTTAAGCACACAGTTAAGAATTTGCAGTTTCGAGGCCCTAACATACTGACCATATGAATATTTCGCTTCCAGTTACAACATCGAATAACAACGAGTTAAATCTTTACGTGCCTAAAATGTTTGTTTTGCATAAACAATTATTGACAATTTGCTTGTTTGGAAGCGCATTGCCAATTTAGCAATTAATTTTTAATACCTGCTGCTAACCTCTTCCACGGTCTGAAGATATTGTGGTAAGTCTGAATTTTTCTGGAAAAATTTAGGAGTCCTGCCCAGTTATTAAAATGTTTATTAGGAGAGCACTGCCTGGTCTGTGTTTAGGGTGTGAAGCTATAAAGGACGTTAAGAAATCGATGACTTTTGGTGCACATCCCATAAATACTTCCAGATTAAGAGCCATCCCCAATCTACCAGCCATTAACACTCGAAGTCAAAACTCCCATTCATCTGTTTTGTCACCCACAGCAACGACAAAGGGCCAGGAGATAAAACCAGCAGCAGCCAGACAAAATCTCTGGCATTTAGCATTTACTATCTGAGTGGGAGTGTGTGTGGAGGCGGGGATTACAGATGCCCAAATATGAGAAGTGTACTCGCTAAACAACAAGAAATGAAGACACCACAACAGAAAATTGTAGATAACTTAAATTTTCCATTTCTAATTCCTTTTCTCCCCTTCTAGAACATGCGGTAGTTGTCGAAAGGACGGGCAGCCCTCCCAACCCAGTCACACTTGTGAGGGAAAAACATCAAGTGCCAAAGCCTCTGGATCCCAGAGGTCACATACGGTTGCCATCCACGCTGATGTAACTCTGAGCCTGAGCGATTGAATTCCCAGGAGCAGGAGCCTGGAATCTGAGGATGAATTTAGAAGGCACCGAGGGGAACAAACGCACAGCCAGCTCTGCAACCACAGCACATGTATAGCTGCCTCTCAAATGTTCCTGTTCTCTTTCCACTGACACATGAGAGATCAGTGCCTACATTTTGAGTTTACGCATTTGGACACAGTGTGCTGGAGGACTTGAGTCAAGGAATCCTGCATTTTAATCTGTCCCTAAGAGGCATTGAAAGTTAATGAGGAACATGGAATTCACTTCCATATTCCCTTTCAAAATCAAAACAAAACGACTGACAATTTTAGAGACAGAACAATTCACTTTTTGAACTTTTCAGGGTAAACAAACACATGAGAAAGCCATCACCGCTAAAAGGCTGCTAACAGCAGCCAGACTCCCCCACCCTCCCTGTGCATCTAAGCTTTCAGGAAAAAGTGAAGCAGGAATAATGATCTATACGATCCTCTGGGGAGCCGTCCTCCAGTTCTCCCCCACTCCCAGCCACTTTTCACCTCCTTGTTCCATACACAGAATAAAACGCAGGCCCTGCAGTATTTTAGGTATGACCAAGCGAAATTATTCTAACATTAAAGAGGTAAGCTGTACTACTGCTGCAGCCAGCAGGCACGGAAGATCTCCCGCTGGAGTTCCAGGAGCGGCTCCATCGGAGGTGTCGGGAGGGTCAGCAGGAAGCGTGGCACTGATGCTGTCCTGCAGGAAGCGTGGCACTGAC
>VWPU01025788.1:0-29589 GCA_013398955.1 Callaeas wilsoni
CCACAGCTGCTCTGCAGGCCCCAGCTGTGCCACCTCCACCAGCTCCTCTCCAGATAGCTCCTGGAGTTCTTCATCCGGCTCCACCTCCAGTTGCTCCTCCCCTAGCACAACCCTCTCCCCCTGTCACTAGAGCCGCCCAAGTGTGCGAAGCTGTACCTGTTCACCCAGTTCCTCCACAACCTGAAGTACAGGGACTTCCTCCACCACCCCCACCTCCTCCCCTGCCACCTCCTGGCATTCGACCCTCCTCCCCCGTCACAGTTGCAAACCTTTCTCACCCTCCTCCTGTTCTGCACCCTCCTCCCACAACCATTGTCCCTGGCCCTCATGCACCCGTCATGCCTCCATCTCCACCATCCCAAGTGATTCCTGCTCCTGAGCCCAAACGCCATCCTTCAACTCTTCCTGTAATCAGTGATGCTAGAAGCGTTCTGCTGGAAGCGATACGGAAAGGTAACTTTGGTTATTAAGCAGCAAAAAGAACAATATCAGAAACCTGCTAAATACACATGACCTTTGAGAGATGGACTATTTCACATGTGTAAGAAGCTAGAGGAATGCACCTTAAGTACATTTCTGTTTTCTATCCTCTACAGTGTATGCATTGCCAAGTAGACAGGTTTTTTTCAATTTGTAATTGCACTTATCAGATGTTTAGTTTGGATTGCAAAACTGGTTCTCTGCGGAAGTTAGATTACAGAAAAAAGTACATGTGTTTGAAGATGATCTGTGGAGATTATCTTTCCATTTCTATTTACCTGCAAATGTAGCTATTTCTGACAATCTACAGATTGTGCTGAAGACAAAAACATTGTTTTTCACAGACTGTTAGATAAAAGCAAAACTGATCAATTGGCATTGGAATTTTGATCATCTGTCACTGTATTACAACAAGATATAAGTGACATTCAGAAATCGTTGCCGAAGACTTCAAGTTGTTAAGTGTCTGATCTGGACACTGATCTCAGCGCAGCAGTGGAGCAGCCTTTGCATTGCAAGGTGCCCCTGGCAGAGTGCAAGGGAAGGGCAGAGCTGCAGGGCAGTGCTTTCCTGATGATCTCTTTCCTGAGGAGCTGTGTGTGCCAGCTGTACCTTTCAGCTTGTTGTTCCCATGGCCAGGAAAATCCCCGCTGCACTGTGTGTGCTGCTGCTTGACAGTGGGGTATCTTTCAGTAGGTAAGATCTCTCAAATGTTTCAAGTCCTACATTCTTCTACTCTTCCCCTGCACTGCAGCACAGCACAGAATCTGTATGGTACTGTAATATCAGCAGATAGGCTATAGCACTAATTCAGAATATTTTTGCACGTCTATATGCACATAAATTAATAACATCATAGAGCCTAAAGAAATGTGGACAACAGTTGAGTACAACAGGGGTGCATGAACGTGCGTAGAGAATGTCAGCGAAAATAAGAAAGCAGAGCCTGCTGGTATAATCTAGGTGATTGCTGAAAACACTTTTGACCAAGTCATGCCCCAGAAACAAAGGCTCAAGTTACCACAGCTTAAATTCTGCCTGAGGTCCTGTGCTTGGGTTGCCTGTCAGCTGACAGTGGAGAATATTAAGTACAGGATGTAGGTCATTCTTAGTCTGTGTCAATCTGGGATGTTGTGAGTGTAAAACCAAAATACATGTCTATCATGTTTTCAACTAAGTTGCTGGATTTAACTTTCTCATACTTTTGATATGTGTTATTTCTCCTTTGTGTTTTATCTCCAAGTAATACTTTATCCCAAACCAGATTATTATATGATTAAAAATAGGGTTAAAAGAGGTCCTGTCTTGTTAGGATACTCAAATAGCTATAAACTTTCATTAAAATTATGAATAGAGAGTCTGGAAAATGTTTGGAAATGAAAATAGCAAAATGGCACAATCACAGTGGTACCAAAAATGTATTGTAATGGGAAATCAGAACCAGGGTATTAGAGTAGAAGGACTCAAGATCTTGTCTGCCACTGCAATTCTGACATTCTTCTCTTTAAAAGCTTGACAAAAAAATTTCTGCCTGAGCAGGACATCATCCTGTGTCTTGATATTTGCTTGCAAAGCATTTTGTGAATCACGAGCTGAGTACATTTACAGTGGTGAAGGAGGAGAGTGACATGTTTGTGGTCTGATGTTCTTCAGGTATTCAGCTCCGCAAAGTTGAAGAGCAGCGGGAGCAAGAAGCTAAACACGAGCGCATTGAGAATGACGTTGCCACTATCCTCTCCCGTCGCATTGCTGTGGAATACAGTGATTCAGAAGATGATTCAGAATTTGATGAAGTAGATTGGCTAGAGTAAAATTATTACATTGCTGTACACTGCGAAGTCGAATGCTAATGTCCATTGTGGTGCTTGTTCTTTGAAAGTTTGATGGTCATTTCTAGTGTTTTTTGTATTCTTTTCTTAACATAATTAATCCATGTTTTTCTACTTTTCAGTTTACAAAGAGCTCCTAGTGCATCTTCAAAACTAAATGTTTTACAGTGGCTTTTCTTACACATCTCTTTTGAAAGAACATACTTTGTTCCAATAGACCACTAAGTATTAAGCATGGGCAGCTGTTGGTAGAGTAGCAGTTTCAATTTTTTGGCATATCTTAACTGTGCACTTTGTGAATTTTAAGTTGATGAAGACAACTGAGATTGACATTCCAAGGGCAGCTGTATGTACTAATGAGCCTTATTCCACTTCTGATAGTGTTTTAAAACATTAAACCTAGCTATCAAAATATCACTGCCTCGATCACACCTGTACCCTAAAAGTACATATAGTTAGCAGCACTGAACACACTGAAAAGCAAATGGATCTTTGGGGGGGTTTATTATTGTTTTATTGTTGTTTTTAAATAATTATGGCCTTATTTGAATGTTTAGAGATTCCACTTCCCTTCTTACCTCCCAGGTACATATTGTGTGGTACTATTTTTGCCTGCATAATAAAAGTTTAAAGTTTTTTTTCCCCTTGTGAAATCTTTTGACTTAAACATGCTGTGTAACTTATGTAACTGTTAAAATAACAGTTTGATTTAATAAATGGTTCATTTTAAATGTTCCTGGGTGTTGCTCTTTCAATGAAGCCTGCTTTTCACTGGTATACCTGAGAGATCCTTGGATATCAAATATTTAATCTGTGGTGTACAAAGTTACAGTAAATATTCTGTACCAAGACCCTGATCTAACAAGAGACTATCATTAAATGATATCTATATGCACATCTACTGGAAAAAAAAAACCCAGCTGAAATCTTTTCATGATCTTAGTTTAAAAAAGAAAATACAAATACAGAATTGGGAGCTTGTGGCTTATTGGCTTTAGGGTTGTTTTTTGTTTTTTTAAAGTACTTTACTATCAATGTATCTTGAGGAGATGGCAGCAGTTAAAATCATGGTTGATGAAAGATGACTTTTTAAGTGCTGTCTAGCACTGTAGTGCATGTTTTGCACAGCTTTTGTGTTTTTCTTCCCTGGAATAACTCCTTCAAGTCTGAGCACATAGTCAAAAGCCTGTTGAGAAGGGAAGCATGAGCGAGTGCAAGAGCTCTCTTATCCTGTGATCTTGTTCCTGGAAGATGGAATCCTGTAATAGAGGGAAAATAATTCTTGAAAGTCAGAATGAGATTTCTGAAGGTGAAGCATTAAATGTTCTTCGTGTTACAGTTTGCGGGGACATGTGGTTGTTAGCCTTCTCTCGGAACTGGGCAAAACTCCCGAGGTATAGACTGGGGTAGGAATAGTGTACTGTATCCCTTCCAGCTTCACTGTCACAATCTCGGCCTCCACTGTAATTTTGCACATGGCCTACTATACTCAAGACTTTTTCAACTGCAACAGTAATGCCTCTTGGTTTTGCAGAAGAAAAATTATTGTCACCATTTGTGAATCTGCATCTTTGTAACTACGGCTGCAGATCTCTGTGCCCTGTTCCCTTTGATAGTTGTCTTCACAGTAACACCATTGGGTTCGTTCTGCCGCTCTCGGTCAACTTCCGAAGTGCGTGTCCTTAACCCCTCATTGTAATGGTAAAGAAAGGATGCCAGAGGCACTGCTGCATGAATATTTGATAGTGTTTCTTTGGATCTCAGTAATCCTAACTCACCAAACCTAACTTGCCCCATAACTAAATGTGAGCGATCCTATTTATGCAGCTGTAATGATATGAGATTTTGAAGCAAAGTGCATTGTATGCACCTGCAGCTCCCCTTTAACCAGGGACCCAGATCTGCATTCCAGGCAGCTGAAAGAAGACCTTGTCCCTAAATCCCATGTGTAGGTAGTTCTGCCATTCACAAAATTACATTTCAACTGATGTTTATACCTATTCCTTGCTAAAGTCTCTATAAACTCCTGATTTTTCTGGTGGATGTTACAGAGAGCAGCCTACATTGTCACTTAAATGGAGCAGCAGCATTTCTGTGCCTAGGCTGTAACTGTTCAAATTAGAGCATCTCACCATCGTGCCTGCAGTGGTGGGTGTGCTTTAAGTATGTCCAGGAGCTGTGAACTGGATATAACTTACATAAAGTGAAGAAAAAAGGAAGAAATTAAAGCCAAAAAACGCCCTTATGTAACTGCAGCTATCACATAGCAGACTTGAAGGTATTAAAAAAAATCCCTATTGACAAATGGTTGTTATTGACCTGTTTTGCTGTCCTGCTGATTAATAATATCCCTTCCAAGCCGGTACACAGGGCAGACAAAGCGCTCATTTAATATGACACAGTCACACAAAGTAATGAACCTTGTCTGTGAAAAGTCAAGAGTTAAATTCAGTTAACATTTCAAAGGCAGGATTCTTGGCCTTCTGCCACTGCTACGGCTTTCTGCCATAGCAACTCGTCTCCAGATAGCAATAGCGTGATTCACTAGTAGCAAGAGGTGATTGTTAAATTTGAATATTTGTGTTTGTAGATCGACTCCGAGCTGTGCATTTGCAATCTCGGTGATTTGTGTCCCTCTTACTGTGGTCTCCAACCGCCTTTCTCGTTTGGTGGAACGCTGTGCAGAGGGCTGCTGGGCTCTTCATGCCTGTGATTAGATGTGTAATAGATTATTGATTGCTTTGTCTTGTAAGGTACTAAATCAAGTCTTCTGTATTGAACTGTTTACAGAGTCTGTTGTTTACCTCTGTACATTTGCAGCAGCTGGTTAAAACCAAGGCTCGAAGTCTGACACAAATATAATGTGTCAGTAATGTTCCATATAAGTGAAGAGAAGCCTTTGTTTGTCTTCACCCTTTTCTCAAACTGTAATCTGGGACAGTTAAAAATTATCTACCTCTCCTACTGAGAATTGGGGGGAAAATAGAACAATATAAAAAGCATAGAAGAAACAAAAGCTACTTGGTGGCAGAAGACTAGGGAGGTGCAGAATTGGTCACTCGGGGGTTTTATCAAAAGATAAAACAGTAATGATGCAGCCATCATGGACAAGCCAAAAACAGATCAGTAAATGGAAGAGAACAAGGACTGAAAAAAACAAAAATTAAAAAGAGACGTAATTCTGGTTTTATTTTTTTTAGTGGTGTGATATGAACAGTAACCATTAAATACTAGATTTTATTAAGGGATTCTATTATGTCCCAGTAAATTGGAATTTTAAAAGCAGGAGGCATATTAAAAGACCTTTAGCTGATAAAATTATTCTTTTCTGCATGTTGCACAGGAGCGCACTCCTCAGCATTTAGGTGGACACTGACACACCGTTGCCTGTCTGATGGATGCACAGACTAACGTTTCTCAAAAGGTGCCCTGGGACCCGAGTGTGCCAACAGGTACCCGCGGTCCCCGAGGCATTGCAACAGACTCTTCAGGATGATGGGACCGTCTTGGCTTGGATGCAGCTGCCACCCCTGAAGTGCATCCTCACGTGCTTTACCTGGAGGCTGTGAGCCTCTGTCTGCTTGGAGGATGCAGATGGGAACAGACTCTGCCCTGGGCTGCCGTGTCTCAGTCTCCCCAGCCCACGGATCCCCACGGGGAGGGGATTCAGGACATGGTGCAGAAGCCCCTGCTGGACAGGCGGGTGCAGCTGACAGCAGCGTGCCCACAGCAGCGCAGGGTTATGGCAGCAGCCAGAGCCCCAAAACCCAGCATTTCCACAAACCACAGCAGTTCCAGGAGGAGACACGGAGGCAAAGCCTCAGCACAGGCTCTGCCACCCAGGGCTGCATCAGCAAAAGATCTGACAGAAATTCGACTCGAGCTCCATCAAGTGTCCGCTCTGTCTCTTCAGCTACAGGCCAGAAAGAGTTCTACTCTCCTCGATTCTCTTTTGCAAGTGGGGACATTAAACACCAGGAGAGGAATCACAACCAGAGGCCAGGGGCAGCAGCAACAGTGATCTCCCTTTTTGGAGCCTCTGCCAACTCTCCCCTCTCCTTTCCCCTCCTGCCTACTTTTCACACTCGAGCGATTCTCGGGGGTGGTAGTCTGCCCGCAGGAGGCTTTTCACACGCTCTTTGTGGCTGCAGCTGGGAGAGACCTCCCCGATTCCCGAACTGCTCCTCGAGTAGCCCTCGGTAGATGTGAATCCCCTCCGTCTGTCCTTTGAGCTGCTTGGGGCTGCTCTCCCTTTCCTCGTTAAGCCTTAATGAGCTGGGTCGGGTATAAGCGCTTAAAAAGCAGGCTCCTGGCAACACGGGGACTTGCTTTTTGCCAGCATGTGTGCAGAGAGTGCTCCCATGAGCGGGGGACTTGGCTCTCAGCTCTGAGCGCTTAATGAATGCCTGGCAGCACACCCCGGGCAGCTGCAGAGGAGCAGCCTGGGGATGGGGACTTCATCCCCAGCCCAGCTGCTGCGAGAAGAGGACACACGGACAAAGCTCAGGAAATGGGCGCTGGGGTACAGAGCAGATACGGCGAGGCTGGAGCTGCGCACCCCGTTCTGTTGCCATGGGGCTGATAGATCTGATACTGCACAGCCTGTGCTTTTCCTTTGATCTCTGCCCTCTGCAAGCAGACATCTTTCCCCCCTGCTAATTCCTGTGCCTGGAGAATGGGTTCTGCCACATTAGTCATCTCTCATGCTCCTCAGCTGCCAGCAACCCTTGACAGCAGCATCAGTAACAGCCTCTAAAGAAAATTGCATCCATCCCTTTTCTTCTAAATTCTTATTTTTACCATATTTGCAGGCTCTGAGCAATTGCTCCAGCTACCTTCCTTTTGGCAAGTGTCTGGGTACAGATCAGAGAAGTCATCAAGCATCTCTCACCAAACGGGGCTGAGTATTCCCTTTCTTATATTTCTTTATCTGATAGTTCAATAACTTCACTTTCAGACACAAGACAGCTGAGTGCCCCCTACAGACAGGTCGTTTTCGTTTTCCACCTCTCCCATTTTAATGCCTTTAATGTCAGAGTGTTATTTACAGAAAAGCTTGTGACATTTTCTCACAGCTTCATGGTTGTATCATTCCAAGAAAAGCTTCAAGAAAATACCTCTCTTTCATGAGATTTTCCACTGTGTTTTAGCCACTTCTACTCCTCTGCAAGGCATTTCCTTCACCACAATTTTAAGATCTCAGAGCAGGTCTCCTTCCCAAACCACCCCAGTGCCTCCTGTGGAGCAAGATCCATGCTCAGTGTCATTTTATCACAGCTTGATTTTGCACTTCAGTATCAGCCAGAAATAACTCCAGAAACTGCCCAAGACTTCTAACCTTGTGAGAAAGCAGCTCACAGCCCGGCTCTTGGCATGTTGGTGTAGTTTAGAAATTCCACTTCATGCCACACAAGTGCTGGAGGCTGGATTTTTCCCAACTGCATTTTGGCAAAGCCAAAACCTCGTAAGCATCATCATCAGGACACACGGCCAACACAGCCCCGTGCAGAGATGCAGGAGGCCTTCAAGCAGCCTAGGCTGGGGACTAGCCCCTCACACTGCACCCCAGAGAGGGATGCATCTTCTGGATTTTAAAAGCACAAAGAAGTTAGCAATGCTCCCAAACAGGACAGGTGTTCCCCACAAGCCAGTGTAGTTTGCTAGTCAGTAGGGATCCTGGCAGTAATTCAGCTGTGGTTAATTAGAGGAAAACATTAGGATAACTCCCTTGCTTCTGTATACTTTGTTGTCTGCACGATGGCTGCGCACCAGCACCTGCCGGGGCAGTTTTAGTGCCAGTGATTATCTTTGGATAAATCAGAGGTAGAAAGCAGCAACTCGGTCCCTGTTCCCACAGTAGAGAAAGCCCAGCTCTGGGAGCAGCCAAATGTATCTGGGCTTCCCAGACAGCTCCTGCAACTCACTCTCTGTAGATCTCTCTGGTGGAGACCTCTAAGGTCACATGGCAAAGTTACCACACTAAATCCCAGAAATGTTAAGGCCAGGCTTTGATGCCTCCTTGGGTTTTGAAACTTTCCACTGACTTGCCACATCTCTGCAGCTTGCAAAATCCCAGGATGTGAGGTTATCCTGAAGAACCTGCAAGTGGGGGTACAGCCAGTTTTATCCCCACCATGTCCCCACAATGCTGACTTCACATCCCTTGAAATCAGGAGGCATTTTTGGGAACATGTGGGCTGAAGCTCTGCCCCAGCAGCGGCCACTGTGGCCTCTGCCACAAGGCCTGAGAAGATCCCACAAGGACGAGTTGAAGGGGCTCCCATGGCTGCAGCCCCGCGTGACCACCACCCCACATTCAGGTTACACGAATTCCTGCTGGAGCACCCTGCTGTCAGCCACATCAGCTCCCAGCATTGGCCAGTCAGTGACACCTGTAAGAAGTGTTTAGCAGAGGTCTGCTGGCAAAATATCATCCCCTTCCAACACACAAGGGAGCAATTACTTTTTCAGGTTTTTAGTCTGTTTTTAGTAGTCCTCATACTCTCCATAAATTTCATTAGCTGGATTTATGTGGTCACTAAAATGCATGATACAGTATTATAGGCACAGCAGGAAATTATTTGCTATTCTGGTGACAATGAGTATTTCCTAGTTTTGTCAGAGCAGGGAATTACATTATCAGGGAAATAATAACCATCTGAACTGAAGGAGGGTTTGATTCATGGTAATTACTGATTATATGCAGATTACTTTATGGCTTTAATTCTTTGGTCTCCCACTGTTTGCTTGCTAAACCTCTAAAAAAAAAAAAAAAGGCAGTGAGTATATGAGAGTCTTGTTTGTAAGGCAAATTACAGAACCTAATTTGTTGATTACATGAAAGGAAGCAGAGCTCTGCACAGACCAGGACAGCGGCGGGAAGGAGCCAGCAGAGAGCTGTGCTTGCATCCATCCTCAGATGCAGCCACTTCTGTGCTGCTCTTCAGCACCCGGTTCACATTCCCAAGAATGCCACCCCAACCTGTGCTTGTGGCTGCTTTTACTGGGACCACAGTGGGGCTGAAGGTGGTCTGTGCCCTTTGTCTTTCACCCCTGTTCATCAGGCGGAGATAAAAGGATGTATCAACTCATTTGTGCTCAATATGCTCCTAAAAACATTTCTTCCAATTCAGTGCAACAACCAGGCCCTTGCAAACCTTCAGTTTTAACTAGCACTGTGCTTTAAGGCATCAGAATCTGGTTAGCAAACTACAGGCTGCTTTTGACAGAAAGCTATCCAAAAATAGAGCACAGCATCACCACTGCTTCTCAGACAGTCCTGCCTTTCCAAAACAGCTTTTCTCTTACTTCCTACAGCAAACCTTCAGCAGACTTGCAATCCCCAGGGATGAAACTAGCCTTTTGATCTCATATACTACTATTAGCATTGCTGGAGCAAAATTTCAGACCATGTTCTCTCCGCAGTGGAGAGATGGGGAGCAAGACCCTGCTCCCACTGCCTCTGGCTGCCTCCCTGGCTGGGAAGGGTCTTCATTCCCACTGTGCCCAGGGTAGTGCGCTGATTGCATACTGCATTTATTCTTGAAATACATAGCTACGCCCTCGTAAGTATAAAGCAAGGTGCTGGGGTTTGCATCAAAAAATATCACCCTGTCTCGGAGCAGGCTCAGAAGCATGGCTGGCTGCTCCATAGTGTCTGGGTGCGTTTGTCTGCAGCCACTTCGGCACATGTGCCAGCTGGGATCTTTCAGCTGCCAGCACTTTATCTAATAAATGAAAGGGAGAAAGAGGGAAAGCACTGTAATTGCCAGCCCAAAAGACAGCCCTCTGTGTCAGGCATGCCTGCGTGCACCCCTGAGGGTGTCAGTGGAGAGGAGCAGGGGTGAGTAGCACCTGCTGAATCCATCAAGATTAAATGACACTTGCAGCCCATGTGAGCTCTGTCCTCATCATGACACGGTGCAGGGCCAAATCCAGGCTCTGGGATGAAGGGTTGGCACCACCAGCATCCCTTTGGGAGCCTTCAGAAAAGCACCCTGTCCCCTTGGTCGGTACCAGCCATGACGGCTCCCCCAGCCCAAATATGGGGCAATGCTGTTCTTTCATAGAATAATAGAACAAGAGTGGTTAGGGTTGGAAGGAACCTTAGAGATCATCTAGTTCCAATCCCTCTGTCATGGGCAGAATCTGGTCACTTCCACTAGACCAGATTGCCCAAGGTCCCATCCAACGGGACCTTGAACACTGCTGGGGATGAGGCATCCACAGCTCCTCTGGGCAACTTGTTCCAGTGTCTCACTACTCTCACAGTGGAGAATTTCTTCCTTATATCTAGTCTATACTTACCCTCTTTCATTTTAAAGCCATTAACCTTTGTTGTAAGTCCACATCTACCATTGTCCCTGAGCCTACATTATCCCCCTTGCTAGTAAAGGGTCCCTTTCTGGATGCAAAAGTGCATCCTTGGCTGTTCCCAAGTGCACCAGCAGATGAAACATCCTGGCTGTGTGCCCCGCACGCTGGAATGCAGAGCCCCACTGATGGGACAGTGTCTTCAGGAGTGGTCCCCATTCCTGCAATAATGTCCACGGGGGTGTTTTAGCCTCTCTGTTTTGGGCAGGTGGATCCACCAGCAGACTTTTATCTGCCTGCAGGATGGCCACCCTTTGGAATCCTGAGCTTTCTGTTCTCCCTTTGCAGGTCATATGTCTTTAGAAGAAAGATACACGCCTCTTTATGCTGATCAGTAAGAGCTATTCATCACTACATTTCCCCTCTCATTTCTCTTATTTCAGTGCAAGAATAATAATTAAATAATAATTATAATGAAATAAATACAATTTAAAGTGAAATATTTTCCTTTTGGCTGTTCACCGTGGAAAGGCTGCTTTTTCCTCTGCTGTTTCACTAACACTCACGATCAGATAACCTTTGATAAACCACCACAAATTAGGATGCAGTCGACGGTCTCGTTTCTGTGCTGTTTGTGCCTGGAGGCAGTGTGTGCGGTTTTGCTTTATCACCGAGCTGGCTGCCCCCGGGGCTAACCACAAACCACTTGAGGCCGTGCCGAAAACCGCCTGGATGTCGGCGTTTCACGCGCACCCAACGAGCCCCCGGATTCCTGCCGGGAGCAGCCGGCTGCGGGGCCGCGCCAGGGATGCGCATCGGGAGGTGGCAGCATTTCACCGCTGCGCCGAGCCCGGCCCGGGGGAGAACAGCCCCTTGCCCAGCCACGGTGCTCCGTGCGAGAGAAGATCAGCAGGTTTTAATCCTTTTGTTTTCAAGGCTCACGTTTGCCCTACTTCCCATTTGCTACTTATTCCTTTTATAGCTCTCCCCTTTTTTTCTTTCCTTTCCTTTTTTCTCCCCCTCTTTTCTTTCTTTATTTTAAGAGAGGGAAGGAGTTAAAAGAGGCAGCAAAAAGGCAGCAAACCACCTGCAGCACCCAGAGGAGCAACATCCCAGGGTCCTGAGCGTTGCTGGTCACCCCAGTCCTAGTGAGAATGGGCATCAAAGGAAAGCACTGCCAGGTCACTCGCTACACCCATGGGAAGCGCGCGGCACGACCAGGACCTCCACCTGCTCCAGGGCATGGGGATTGTGGTGCAGGTCCCCCCAGTCTCCTGCTTACCGGGGAAAAAGTCCTGCAGAAGCCCTGTGAAAGCCCCCAGAGTGATCGAGAAATCCTTCTCCTCTGCTCACCTCGGGAGGAGGGATGTCACTGCTGCCGCTCTGTGAGCAGCTCAGCACCACAAGGGGCACGAAGCCCAGGGGACCCCCCCGCGGAGGGATCCGCAGTGGGCTCAGCACATCCACCAGACCCGCACCTGCCCGCCCGTGCACCCGGAGGGTGGAGGCAGGTGTCACAGCCCCACCATCCACTGGGAAGGCCACAGGAAAACAGTAAAAATATATATCCAGGCTGGTTCCTGTAGCAAGAGCTCTGCAACACCTTCCTTCAGAGCAGGCAGCCTGAGGCAGGAGCAATGCCAGTCTGCTCCTCCCTGATGCAGAGCTATTGCTCCTCTGGGTGATTTGATCAACCAGCCCATGTCCTATCAGCTGCACAAAGTCCTCCTAAACCCCAAAGCATTTCCTTGCCTCAATGTGCCATCTTCAGCCTCCTGCAGACCACAGATCGATTCAGATCTGAGGGAGTTTGAGAGCTCTTTTAAAAAAGCACCCACATGACTTTGGTTAACCTGACTTCTCTTTTCCAAAAGAATCCACAGTGCTTCAGAGCCCAGGTGATCACTTGGAAGTGTGTATGTCATTTCTGCCAGTGGGACATAACTGATTCCAGAATATATCCCCTTGTTTGCAGAAAGATCCTGAGTGGAAAAACATCCAGCTCTGCTGTGGGAAGGGGCATGAGCAGCTGTGCTGTTAATCCACAGCCAAGGTCCAGTTTTGGTGGGCACTGGCCAAAGCCACTGTCTTCAAGCACCAATGAAAAAGGTATAAAAAACAACCTCATCTCTTAATTCAATAAAAAGGACATTTCCAAAGGCTTTTGCAAAAAACTGCGACTGTGGCTCTTTCCATAGACATTATCCACCACTGGTAATCTCTAGGATTCTTGTATAGGAAGGCAGGTGAGGCAGCACCAGCATTTAAATGCACCAGAGTGGCACAGAGCCAGAGGACACACCTTGACAGAAATGGGTTGTAAACCGGTTGGAGGGGTGCTGGTCCCACCAGAACAGCAGCACAGCCCTCAGGCGCAGGAAAAGGCGCTGGGAACTCGCCCAAGTGCTAATTACTAAATAAACTGAACCGGCTGGAAGTGGCAGAAGGCATGAGGTGTAGGATAAGGGAGCTGCTCTCCAGGGATGAGCAGAGCACAGCTATCACACAGTTATTCCTCTGCACTGAGATGGTGTTCCTGCAGGGGGCCCCACCTGCAGGAAAGCTGTGATCTTAACAGCGCAGCTAGGGAAATACAGGGACATTGAGGAAGAGTTAATCCCTAATATGCTGATATCATCTTTCATAAATAGTTAAAGATGGAGGTTCTGTCCCAATGGCAAGTCACATAATTGCCAGTCATGCTTGTGAATTTGTTACATTGTGGTGTTGCTGCATGGGGCTTTACTTACAAATCCTCACGGTGTTTGTGGGGTTCTGGGGCAGCCATTCCCTTCTGCTGATGTGCCCTCTTGCCTATGTACTCCTATCAAAA
This sequence comes from Callaeas wilsoni, assembly GCA_013398955.1. Taxonomy (NCBI): domain Eukaryota; kingdom Metazoa; phylum Chordata; class Aves; order Passeriformes; family Callaeidae; genus Callaeas; species Callaeas wilsoni. Next base: position 13,456 of record VWPU01025788.1, read on the forward strand.
CAACATCTTTCCAAACCCCTCCCCAGCGCTGACTTGGGAGAAGGAGCTAAGGAAACATGGCCATTAGCTCTCCCCCTTTTCTGTTTGCTTTTGCAGTGTCATTTTTAGTGGAGGACTGGTGTTACAGCATAGCCCCAGCAATCTGTCTGGCACAGCTCTGTCAGCAGGCATTGACATTCTGTGTGTCTCCAGGCAGCAAAAGCATCCAGGGCTGCTCCTCTCACTTGAAGCCCCAAGCCCAGGATCCTGATTGTAGCCCCTTGTCAGTCCATGTGTGACATGGCTAAACATCTCCTCCTGGTGTGGGACACCCCAATGGATCAAGTGCTCCAGCACCAGCATTTGCACAGGCTCAGCAGGTCCTGCATCCGAATCCCATCTGTGTTGGCTTCAATGGCACCAACTCTTAGGCAACATCAGGGCAAGATGAACTTTTCCAGCTCTCAGAGACGGTCTGTATTGGTCCCTGGGTCTTAAAAGGTAATTCTTTTCTCAGCTGTGTGACCCTCGTGTTCTGCTTGGAGTCACTCCAATAGTGCTGTCACCATGGGCCACAGCTGCTGTGCTGGAGCACTGCGGTGCCGGTGAGAAACTATTTTTGTTTGCACCAAAATGGCAGAGTGGCTCATATTGCTAGTGGAGATCGGAGCTGATGGAGGTTGCTCATGGATTGTGGTCTCCATACACACCAAGAAACCAAAGTTGGAGCTTGGTGTGGTGCCTCCACACTGTGGCATCCCCTCGGGAAACAGAGTTGAGTGGGGTAGCCCAGAGAAGGCGGGTCATCGTGCTGGGGAGTCCGAGGAAGTCTTGGTTTAAGCATGTAAATGGAGAAGCTGATGATGTGGCTAGCTGAAGCCTGGAATCTCCCAGAGATTTGTGAGGAGCAACCTGTGAAATAGCTTTTATTCTTCTGTGGAAATCTGAAAAGAAGGAAAGCTTAGTTTGACTAAAAACATTTGAGTACTCAAGAAACCTCAAGCTTACAAATTATTTTCTGAATATCCATTTTGTCTGTAGGCGTGAGACATAGCAAGAAAGCGTGTATTTTTAATCAGGTTTTGGAGGACAGGTGGTCTGCAACAGGGGCATTATCGTTCAGATTAAAACGAGCATCCTACAGGCCAGCACAAGAAGAAATCTGCGTTTTCACTCACTGCTGCCACACCCCTCTCCCAATCCACGCCCAGTCTGGGGAGGAGCAACCTGCGCAGAGCGGCTGTTTCCATCCCTGGGAAGGAGAGGAGGAAGGCGGGGGTGACAATAAGACCTCAGTGTCTCATGTTGACAGCACAAGTGCAGAGCTCCATCCAAGGAAGGCTGCTTGTCCATGGAGAACGGCTCACAGAGGCGCTTCTCCGCGTGGAGCCGGCAGAAGAAGCGTTTCACAAAAAGAAACCAGTGAATGTGTAGAAATGCAGAGTCTGCTGCCTCACAAGAGCACCCGTGTGTGCGTGGGGTGGTGTTGCTCCCTGGTTTGTGCCTGTCCTGCTCCCTTGAGTGACCCCGGACAAGCGGAGCAGGGCTGAGCTGCGGCATGAGCCAGCACGGCTTCAGCCAAGGGGCCAGACTGCTCAGAAATAAACGTGGTTGGCAAGGCAAAGAGCCCCCTGAGCCACTTTGAATTGAGTAACTGATCCCCTCTCATAAAGGTTTTTGTGCAAACAGTGGGGCTGCACCTTTATTAGTGACTGGATATTGAGGTATGAGTGCCCGTGATTTTGGCAACTTGCTTAAGAGCAGATTTTCCTTTTACAAGCTGCAATAAATTAGGCTGATGATGTTGGCTAGACTATCAGATTTCTTTTGGCTAGTTATCTGCAGATTAAAGTTTTCCTATTGCTGATAACTGCAGCTATTGATGTGTCCCATACCTTCCAAACAGGAAGATCTTTAACAGCACAGAAAGAAAAGCTGTAAGAGTCTTCCCTCCCCTTTTCCTCAAGGGAAAACCAACACTAAGAACCAATTCTTTACAATATTAACTCTTATTGTAGTCACATGGCTGTGCTAAATGTCTGTATTAACCTGATGTTCACACAAAAGGAAATGCTCTGAGAGGATGTCAAGAAGGGTAACATTTTATTTGGCCGTGGATCCCACCTGTCTCCTGTGTGTTTTGCTATGACCATTTTAAAGGTGGTTACCAGCAGCCCTGGGTGTGCTCAGCAGAGAGAATACAGAGACAGCGTTACAGGTGTGCACTGCCAAAAACGAAAGACCAATTGCTCTGTAACACAGGTTTTTAAAGCCATATATAGGTTTTCAGGCCACAGTTACTGAGGGTAGTGAATGAGTAGGTTTCTGCACAGGGTGATCAGTGCACCGTGCAGCTTTATGGGTGTTGGGCAGCATCTGGCCCCTGATCCTTATTCTCTCCTGTCAGCATCCCTGAGTGAGTCCAGAAAAGTGAATTCTTGTCTTTTTTTTTTTAGCTAACGAAGTTTGACTAATTCAAACTCAGCAGCATGATTGCCTGAACAGATTACCTCCCCCACATTTTATACAAGGTTCTTTGTAGAAAGTTACTGTAATTTAGATAAATGTCTGCTGCCGTCACCAAGCTTATAACTTTGACAAAGGCAGCTATTGATTTTGTCTGATGTGATCTGTCCCATATGAACACACACAGCTTCTTACTCGTCAGCTTATCTGCTATATTATTACTTATTGATTCCCTTATTTGCTTTTATTTACCAGCTGTAGAAATTGGTGGAGTTGTTTGGCAATTATGGGGACTGACTTTCAAGAAGACGCTTTGCTTTATTTCAGCTTTCTCAGCACAGCTTGGCCGAAGTTTGTCAGAGAGATGACATTATCTTCTGCTGCTTTCCATAGGTTCCCTGAATGGCTTGAACAGGACAGAAACTGGGTGATCCCTTAAGAACCCTCCTATCCTGACCTTTCTGTCAAAGCCATAAGGTCTGTCCTCTGAGGCTGCAGGCACTGACCTGTGCACATACACACATGCACACCTACCTGAGTTCTGATGTCAGACACCACTAATTCTGCCAGTTACCATTAATTATAGTTAATGTCTGTGTCCTAATGACATGGACTAGAATTTAACTCTATTTGTTTACCCACATTGCTATGACTTAGTTTGGGGTCCCTGTAGTGCTATGCCAGTTGCTACAGAGCCTGTACAGCAGACATGAGCATCTCAAGGAGATTTTCTTCCTCCCCCTGATATTTTGGGTAGCACCAGCCCCTGCTCACTGGGGGTCCTTCACTCTTCCCAGTGAGCAGTCGCTCACACCATAAAAATGAGAAGGGCTTAGGTCTGGGGCTGGCAGTCTGGTATTAGGAGCTCACAGTGATTCAATAACCCTTCCCTCACATGATTTGTAGGTAACCTGGAATAAAGAACATTTCCATAGAAAACACTTTGCCTGAGACATTTTTCCTAGATTGTTATTTTTTTGCCATCATTTTCCAAAGTCAGCTTTAGCTAAGAGGAAAGATGATTTACTCCATAATATTTTTGCATGGTATCTCAATGAAATAGAATGCTTTGGCTGGTACCTGCAGGTACAGATGTCCTCAGACTCCAGTCATTTCTCTTAAAAAACCTGGAGGTCAGCTGGGAGCAGTAATTATAGGAAGTGTACCAAAGCACCTCTTGTGGTGAGGGATGACTTGTAGCGCTCTCTCCTGGCAATAGGCTTGCACGAAAGGAAGTCCAACAAAAGAAAAGCTGATTTTAAAAGATACGTATATACATACACACAGGCAACCTCACTGTTGCTTGATTCAATGCTGTATTAAGATGATGCTGACACTCTGCAGGACATATTTTGAGTGGAAAGCCTGCCATATTTATTCATGATCACCTCTGCTTCCATGGGCTCCATTCTGGTGTCTAGACATTGTATGATTGGAAAGTAATCACCAAGTCTGGAGTAAAGAGAAGGCAGAGAACTGTGGCATTTGTAGCACCTGACTACCCGCTACTCAAACTGCAAATTAAAGAAGTACTCGTGACTGTAACAGTGACAAACTAAAATAGCTCAGTAGAGACCGCAGGTTATTCAACCTGTCACTCTCTCTGGAGACAGGATCATTCTCTCTGTGCTGTTTCAGGTGCATCTTTGCAACTTGCTTTGAGAGATTTCCAGTGATGAAGTCTCCGTAACCTCCCTACACAGACTGTTCCGGTGCTCCTTCATTTCTGGCAGTGTTCCAGTGTCAAGCCTGACTCTTCCTTGCTGCCATTTAAGTTCATCATTCATGGTTCTACAAACCATGGTTTTTGGATGCACAAGATTTCCTCTCTTTTTTACAGCAGCTTTCACATACTGGAGGAGCTCCCCTGAGCCTTCACAAATGGTGAGAAGAAGCTGTTGACCAAGCTTAGCTCATGACACTCCTCTGTGTGTTTGCTACATGGATGTTCACTCCCCATCTGGATTTCCTACTGCTGATTTTCCCACTGGCTTGCTGTGCTTGCCTCTAACAAAATGTCATTTGGTTTTTTTTCCAAATCTCTTTCAGACTTGATAAGATCATGTAGAATACCAAGCCAGTCCTCTGAGGTAACTGCAGCCCCTCCCTGATGTCTGACAGCTGCCCACTGAGTTAGTATTGTCCCTGCTCCATCACCCAAGTCTTTTATGAGAAAATTGAATCACACTTTGGGTGAGACAGACACCTGTGACTCAGAACATCCTCCTGCTCTGGCAGTGCACCCTCAGTGAGCGCTCTCACAGGGGGCTTTACACAGAAATTTCACCCAAATGAAGGTCTTCTCCCTTGCTTTTGAGAGGTTACACAGAAGTGGGGGTTGTGTCAGGCTTTCTTCCTTTGCTGTTGCTGTGAAAGATATTTTCATAAAGCAGCTGTCATATTTGTAGAAAGAAAAATAAACATAAACAAGACACAAACAAGCAATAATAAGACTCCCAGGCTCTGTAGATTCCTCGTTCATGCTGCCTCTAGCAGCTTCAGGTAAGACCTTAGCAATTAAAGCCAGAAAGAATAATATAAACCATAGAGGGTTTTGCTCTCTTTACAAAGAAACATTTTCAAAAGTTAGAAACCTCCACCGTTGGGTCATGGCATAAAGGAGCTTGCAGAAAGACAGCAGCTCTGTGATAGATGGAGTGTGCAAGCAGCTCTTGGGAAACACAGCTCGATGGGAAACCGAGCTGAGCAATAGCTCTTCTCTCGCCTGTGCTGGGGTGAAGCGGAGTATGGCCCTGGCTAACCACAGCACAGCGAGCACATCGCAGCCAATCGATAGCCCCAAGTGCTGGAACAGCCGAGAAATTGTTGCTATGGATTTATATAGGGTTATACATTTTAAAGGGAGGCCACCTGAGAGTAATCTTAAGAAGCAGGAACAGCCTCTATGTGGAAGCAAAGAGAGGTGATACCAGGACAGACAAAGTTATAAACATTGTATTAAGGCATTTGGGAATGGAGCGAAAGGCAAGATGATGTAAAAGCTGCCTTAGGTTGTTTAAAAGATATTTTTATTGCCTGTGGATGATATGTTCAAGGACATAAATGCGTATTTCTCAGTCTCAGTTTGTGATTAAAAATGCCAGCTAACTCCAGACCATGACTGGAGCCTCTCTGAGCAAAGCAGAGTGGGGAGGAAGCCTTCTGAGCAGCACAGCACCACCACCTGCCCCAGACTTGGGGTTTGTGTGACCCAGCTAGGAGAGAAAAGACACCCTCTTCCCTGAGGGAGTCACAGAGGGGCTTGTGGTGGAGCTGACAGCTGCAGATCCCCTGAGCTTGGTTGCCCTCCCCATCTTGCCTATTTTGATCCCCTCCCTCGGCTTCCTGCTCGCAGGGGCAGCCAGGCTTGTGTGTCCATATCAAATGGGAGCCACCACCAGAAGCCATATGAGGCCACCTGCTGCAGGGTGAGAGTTTTACCTCCACCAAAGGGTCTAGTTGATCAATCTGATATGTGTAAAAGCAGCTGTGGGGTATTTTTAGACGAACCTGAGTGTGCCTGCATATCAGCTGTGGTCTGTCAGTGGGACTACACTGCTACACCCACATTTACCTGTTCTGCTCCTACCCTGGTGTGTGGAAAAAATGAACCACAGGGCACTGCCCTGCCTATTGCACCCCAAAGACAGGTCTTGAAGATGTCCTTCAGGTAGTCCAGTGGCATGACAGGCCCTTCAGAATTATCCTGGCCTTAAAACAGCATGTAGTGATGAGGCGGTCTAAGCCTTCAGTGCTCACTCTGAAGCCCTTAGAAGTGTAATACACTGAGTGTCCTGAAAAATACTACTCCTGTTGTGTCTTTTCACCTCTGGTGGTAGGTGACATTCAAAAAGCAGGGAATAAACTCCACCAGTCACTTACAGGTGCTTCTAAGGAGCACTGTGAGACAAGCGAGTTGCAGGTCTGATAGATCCAGTCATTTTTGCTTGCATCTCTGCCAGACTGGCTCACAGACCTTTATTATTTATGGTTTTCCCAGATGCAGTAAGAACAAAAGTAGCACAGAAGTTAATACTGTTCCCCTTGGAGCAGTCCCCTCTGATGGAGGGGACTTGTAGAAAGAAAAATAAAGTCCACCCAGCTCCTCACATGTGAAAGCCCTCCGAGGGAAGCAGCAGCAGTGCCATCTGAAAAGAAAGGGAAATGGAGATGTGTTTGAGGAAAGGCAGCTCATGCCAAGAGCAGGAAACATAACATTGTCACAGGGCCTTCAGGGAAGAGAGAAGGAAAGGCCACCTTTGGGGAAGAAAGGGACGTGAAAGGAGTGTCAAGGCAAGAAGACAGATAAATAGGAATAACAGAAGCATATGGATGTTGCCAAAATGGGAACAGAAGGCAGGCATCCTGTCTGTGCTTTGTATGCAGATACCTTTTTCCAGGAGGAAAAAGACTTTTCTGGTGTTCTTTGGTAGCTCTCAGGCAATTTCACTGCTACGCCATCTTCCCATATCATCATTTTCTGCCCCGCAGAAGAGGAGGATTACAAAGCACAGGTTTCCGCGAGGGCATCCAGCTCTCACCTATTACTACACAGAGCAGTATCAGACACCTCCCATGCCTTGCACTGCCCAGTGATGGGCTGTACTCATGAGGAGTGGGGAGCCCCCTCAGCACTGAGTGCTACCAACACACTCCTTGGTTTGTGGCAGGGATAAAATGGGGAGGGGGTGTCAGGGGGCTCGTGCCCCGCTCAGCACTGCCTGAGGCATCGGGGAATCACTGGAGAGGTGGGAACAGCCACATTGCTTGGCAGACAAATGGGATAAGCAAACGGTTGGGCAGTAAACCAGTTCTGCTGTCTGCATTACAGAGAAGCTGGACTGACACTGCCAGGTCAAGTATCAGACACATTCAACGTGTTTCTGTCTGCTCAGATAAAGTAACAAGTGCTCATTTCAGACCAAGCATGGCAGGATGGGAGGGTAATATTAGGAGCTTTTATGGGTCTGACCAATGCTATGAACACTATGGTTAGGCAAAAGGTCCCAGTTTTAATGACAATGAAGGCAGAGATAGAGCTTTTTCCAACTTCTAACAATGTCTTATGGAAGATGAAAATGTTCTGGCTGACACAATAAAAGCAGTGTGCTGCTAACGTAGCCGTGGGTTTCAGCAGACAAGATAGCAGCAGGGTATTTACCTCAGCACGGCTGGGAGAGTCGTGGAGCTCCACGGAGTCTTTATTTCCCACAAACACATCTCATGTGGAACTAACGCTGTGACAGCAAATACACCAAAGTGTTCTTACCTTCCCAATTTCATTCAAAACAAAAATAATGCAATTAGCTGTTCTTGTTCGTGAATAGGCAGTATTTGATTACTCTTAGAGCTCACTATTCCAGTGTTACAAGTGAGCCTCACACAATGGGCTGCTCTGCAAATGCCTGTCTCCCACGTGACGGCCTTTGACTGCCACAGGGCAGCTGACATCCCTGGGATGAAGGAGCCCATCTTCAGCCATGTCCAAGTAGGGGAGCCACTCGAAGTCTTGGGTTTGTGCTTGGTGTACAGATCACGCTCCATACCCAAACTCTCCCTGCAAAAGGTTTTCTGATGCATTTATTTCAGCAGCATAATTCAATACAATTTATTATTTTCTTTGAGACATTTATAGAACAGCAAGAACAGAAAGAGGGAAGCCTTAACTTGTTTGTCTCCCATTTTCCCTATTTGCCACTGCACAATGAAGGTTAAAATAAAATACACCCCTGCTTGGGAAAATCAGATAAACTCTTTAGGAAAACCCAGCTTCCTACTTACTAACAAAAATTAGCCACACTACCAAAAGTCAGACTGATACTGGAACATAGCATGGGCCCCATATGCACTGACACATTTATTTTCCATCAGAAGAGATTTCTTTTGACAGCATCTTAATATTGCCTAGATGTACTTCTTTCTATAAAAAGCAGCAACAACTAGAAGTGACAAATTATATCTGCCTGCAGGAATACAATCACATTATCTCTCTGTGATGCAAAGGTGCCGATTAAAAAAAATAATTCAGTCATTCCAAGAGTGTCATAGATCTAATTACATTTTATAGGAGACGAAACCTTTATTTAAACAATCTAGCTCTTGTAGAATATTTCCAGAACCACTCCTTCTGCCTTGGTTTTAAATATAATTATTAGTATGCATACCATCTTCTTGGTGGTGATAAAATGAGCGCTGATCCACAGAAAATATGCCTTATCTCAAAAAAGACAGAAGGTTCAAGCTAATTTTCAAAACTCTTTTCCAATTTTTTCCTGAAAAATCTCAGTCTTTCAATTAAGCTACAAAATGAAGCAACTGCACAGCAAGCAGGTTGCTTGGAGAAAAACTTCCCTGGAAAAACAATGTTGTTTTAAACCACCTAGGAGCTAGACAGTGAGGAGCATGACAAAGAAAGAACCAAAACTTTAAAATATTCTCCCAGTTCAGAACTTCTTTCCTCCCCCAACAGTCAATTTGCCTCCTCCTGACCCCATCCATCTCCTGTGCCTGAAGCATAGCAAGCGGTTTGTCCCTGCTAGAGAAACAAGTGTTCCCAACAGTGCTGATAAACCTCCATTGCATAAAAACACTCCCATCTGCCAGTGTCCTGGGCTCGGCCCTTTTCTCTGATGGAGTGAATTAAGTGTGTGGAAATGCTGGATAGCGCAGAGGCAAAAAACCTGGATATTTTTTATCCTATGTGGTATTCCCATGCTTTCCTACCAAATGAAGCCATGAGGAAAACACAGGTGTACAGACACCTGAATCCCCACCGAGTGCAGTGAGAAAAGGCAGCTTCCAGGCTGCTCGTGTTGCTTGGGCAAAGCCCTCTGTGGACGTGCTGCTGCCTGGCTATAAGGGCACGGAGGATAAAGGCACAGAGCAGCTGACTGATTTGGTACTTTCCTGTCCAGTCAGCAAGCAAGATTGCTGAGAGGCCCACATTTAGGAGTATGACTGCTTAAATCCTTTTCCTAGTTCTTATCCTAAGCATCTAATTCTCACTTTAAAGTGCTGAAACATCCTTAAAAATGTTCTATTGTATGGATATAACTCCAGTCTTGCACAAGTGGAGAGAGAGCCTGTGCCACAGAGGAAGGTGCAAGGGACAGTGCAAAGATGTTCTACCCTGGCACCTTGTGTCAGGGGCACAGACCGCAGCAGGGGATGGAAAAGATGTTGTCTTGCAGGTGATTGCCAAGTCTAGGTTTGCAGCTGGAAGTTTAACTGTGTTCAAAAGCAGGACAAAAGTTGAATCTGGACTACGTTTCTCCCTCCGCTGGCTGAATGGTAGGTTGGGCAGCTCAAGAGATCTTCCTGCACTTGCAGTTTTCAGCTCAGGAGGTCTAGGATTGAGGATAACTCAAACAATGCTGCAGTGAAGAAATATTTTTGGTCTTTTGTGTTTTGTGTGGCCCCAGCCCATTTCTGAAGGGAGCACCACAGCCAGCTGAGGTATCCGAGGTACCTGCCGGAGAAGCTGCTCCCACGCCCTGAGTCATACTGTGAACCACTGCACTCTTTCCCTGACCGAATACAAACACATTCATCCTTTCTCTTGCTTTGTCTCTCCCACCACTTGTACTGTGATGCCAACACTGTAAATTAATTTTTTAAAAAAGGGTGAGAATCTGCTGGAAAATGCCCTTCACTGTGAGGCTTTGCTGCAATATGTGGAGCCTTCAGAGAGACCTGACCATTGTTTCACCTCCTGCTGCCTTCTGTCACTTCTTTGCAGCAGACAGAGCTGACACGGGCAGACCTGCCTCCGCTGAACCGGCTGCCACCTCTACTGTCAGCACTGAGTCAGCGCTTACCGTTCTCCAGCTGCCCCAGTAGCAGCTGGGTTATTTCCAGGACACTGGAGTTACTGCCCTCAATAAATGGAACTGCCACTGGGGGAATGTTGTCCCTGGGAGAGCTTTCTGTAGTCAGAGGAAAGAGCTTAAGCATCAAGAGGGCAGGGAAAGGCGTAGTGGTTTTCTACCCAGGGGATCTTTGTGAGGCACTCCTGAGCAAAGCGCATCAGCCCTGGAGCTGCTTTCTGTGAGCTTTCAAGGGAGGAGCTCACCCGAGGAGGACCAGGTGATGGGGAGACACCTCACAACACAGACTTCCCCCAAACAAAAAAGACCAGCAAGCCTTAAGGTGAGATCCAGATGTGTTCGTCCTCCATGCAGAGCTGAATCTCACCTGCTTGGTCACTCCTTCCAAGTCACACATCTCCACCATAAAGCAGTGAGAAAGAGAAAACAGTTTGTTTATTTCTCTTTGTCTTTTTTTTTCTTTTTTTTCTTTTTTAATAATGACTGCTACAACAGCTAGCTGAAATGCTGAGGAGCAGCTGCAATATCAGAAATTATTTTTACCGCATTATAAAAAATTAGCCTTTTTAAAGTGAGAGAGGCAGAATAGAGATTAGAGGTTCTGATGCTTTGTCGGGTGTTACTTAGTACCTGTATTGATCATTACATTGATAAAAATATGTACAGACTCACTTTTCAGGTTTAAAAGTGTTTTGTCCTTTTGTTTGCTTAGCTAAATAAAGAGTTTTTGTTTGACCTGTGATTTTGAATCCAGCTGGCTTTTTAATATACAGTGACTCATACAAAGCAGCCTGCAGAGTCAGTCTCTTTTACACTGTTCTACTGCTGATTTCGGCAGAAGCCCCACAGAAAATCAAGCAGTGTGTGGGGCTTTCGGCCCTGACTGGCTCCCAACAAGGTCTTCCTCACCAGAGCTGTGCTCTTTGCTCTGTAATTGCTCCTGCTGAAACAAGGGAGCTCATCACAGTGAGAGGTACTTCAAGCAAGCCACATTACTGGGATTTGGTCTTGCAAGGCACTGCAAGTCTTGTAGGATTTTCAAGGTTGATAATAAACCATTAGTTTCTAATGAAGATTGGAGCTGAGGCCAAGGACTGCCTGTCTCAAAATGGTAACTTTTTTGTAATGAGATAATGCCATTTTCTTGGCTGAAGTGCAATAGAGAATCAATGGTTTCAGTGGGAACAGGCTGGGAGCTCTTTAGTCCAAGTCTGACATTATTTTACCTAGATCAGAATAAGGCAAAGATATTTTAAAAGTGGTAAAGCAGGAAATCTCATTTCCATTTCCAGCAAAGACAACAAAGAATACACCACAATCAAACATTGGACCTGATCCTTGCATCTCACTCAAGTGTGTGTTTTCTCCTCTCATAGACTGCACCGTTGACATGAGAACATAAGAACCATTGAGCCCACAGGCCTGCAGGGACAAAAAACCAGTGATGGCAATTGACATTGCAGTTCTGGTCTCTGTGCAGGCAAAGTTGCCCTTGGACTTTTGGAAATAGAAGATGAGACACAGTCCCCCTTGAGCAGACACGTGGTTGTCCCCTGGGCTGGCTTCCCACTGGGGCTGCATGAGGGTCACAGCCCTGCCCTGCCCAGCCCAGTAACTGGAAATGGGGCTCCAAGAATTTTTGTCTCCCCAAATAATTTCAAGATTAAGGTCAAAGTGCCATCATCTGATAACAGAAGGAGTTTGTGGGTCCACGTACTGCAAATATAACACCATTTTCTCAAATAAATATCTGCTGTTTCAAGAAAAAAACTCAGAAAGGAAAATATGGGTGTCATGCTATACACAACTCCTGGACTTCCTCCATCATCTAAAATGAGATGTTATTTGGGGAGAGAAGAGATTAGGTAGCCTCCTTTATGTTATTCCACTCAAGTGTTCCTGCAGATCTGGATTCACTTCGAAAATTAAAAGCTGTATTTTACTGCAAGTGGGTTGATGTCAGCTCCACTGTCAGGGCTAACCAAAACCTATCAAAACACTCACTCTTCTTTTACCTTAGATTTTCCTAGAAATTATGAGTCAGCATATCTTTCCGAATGTGGCATATAGAAAAAACTCTTGCATCTGTATTGTCTCAGGAAAATGAATGGCTAAGATCACGGTAACCTGAATTTTCTTCCTGGAAGAGAAGAAGGCTTGGGGAAACACTTTAAAAGTGTCACATTTTTAACAGGAGGGATCCAGCTTCATTTTTTAGATACAGTGAATCATTAGGGAAAGTGGAAACTGAAAATGTGATCATATAACAGAAAAAAAGAACAAAGTTTCCTCTAAAGAAACATGGACTAAAATTTGCAGAGTGACTCACCTAAATCCTTTACACTTCTCGGTTAAGTGGTTTATTACTGAAGTAGGATTCTAGCAAGTTCTTTATCTAAGTTTTATACAGAATGTCACTGGGCAATGAATTCATGGTGAAAATCCTCCCGTGCCAGACAGGGTTAAAGGAGGGAGGTCGCATTAGAGGTGATCTGTGGCAGGTTCTGCCCCCCAAAGGACTAAAAGTAAAAATAAGAAGTTTCTGCTAGGGGTTTTAGAGCCAATGCTGGTCTTCAGAGCCTGTTCAGGGCTCCCAGAAGCCTGCTCAGGTCCTACTCAACATCTCACACCTTGGTGTAGGGTCAGTGCCAGAGTGTGAGGATCTGCACTCAGCAACCCTCTCCCGTGGTTTTATTGCAGTCAACACAGGAATGACAAAGATTTGCTAAAGCCTAGCAGATGGCATGTTTTCTAGTTTTAACAGAAAGCTTTGCCACATTTCACCTGTCTGAGGCACTCCCTGGTCTTTTCTCTCAGCAGTTACTGTTGTGGGTGTTGCAGCACCTTTGGCTGAGTCTCTGCAGGGTGAGGTCGGGGCACGGTGAGGATGCTCCAGCCAGCAGTTTGGTCCCTGGCTTCGCAAGGGGAAGGGAGTTTAAACACGCTCTGTGCCACCCAGCCACAGGGCTAGAGGGAAGGTCCTCTTTTATTTGGTAACTTAGATATAGCATATGAGATAGGGGCTTAAAAAGGGGGTAAAAAAATCCTTTTTACTAGCAACTTGAGAGTTCTTAATTTGAGCAGTATTTTGACCTATAATAAAATCTAGTTTGAATTATACTTGTAACACCACTGCAACAGTTCCCTGATGAACTGCATGCCTGAAGGTAGTCATCAATTACAATGTCACATTTATGATTATTAGAATTGATAAAAATAGTGGAACTAGCAGTCTGGAATACCAATTTTTCTTTTAAATGAAATATCTTTGTATTATCAGTGAAATGATGCTGGGTTTCATAATACTTGCACAGAATACAGCATTACTGATTCACAGCCTCTCTGAGGCTTGTTGGATCCTTGTGGACCCAACTGCTCCAGCAGGCAGATGTTTGATCCATTGCCCAGTCATAAACTGGGAAAAGCACTAGTCCAAACTTTTTATATGGTACCATGCATATAAAAATAATCTGTTTCAGCCCTTAAAGACAAACAGAAATGGCAGTGATAAACTATAGCATAACCAAGATGTAAATGTAGCATAACTATAAATAAGTGAACAGCAATACTGCTTCTGAAAGCTGCTGCATGTGCTATTGTTCTGAATAAATCAGTCGCTGGTGGATTTGAACCTGAGTGAAGGAGTGTTCCAAACTCTGAACAACAATGACCTCTGATGGACTCTTTGAAGCCACTAAGCTGTGGGATCGTCAGAAGACTGCATACTGCTCTGAGACAGGCAGACAGCAAAGATACACTTAAATGATTTTTCTACAGTGTGCAGTCCAAAAACAAGGAGGCAGAGAAACAATTCAGATTCCCTTCAGAACTGTGGGTGATAAGGAAAGTCCACATATCGTGGCATTTTACAGGCTTTTAGGAAAGAATACTGTGCCTTTTTTTTCCTTTTTCCTTTTTTCCCTTTCGCTGTTAGACTAAAACATGACGAAAGAGCCCAGCTTAGAGAATGATTTTTCCCCACAGTTTGGTAATTTTTAAATGGGTTGTTATGGTAAAGGGCTAATTTATAACTTGAAAATTAAAGCTACTGGGAACCTGGTGAATAACTGTAATAAGCAGCCTATTTGACCAGGCTATTTGTTTCTTTGGTTGCTGGAGGTTAAAGAAAAAAAAGAAAAAAAGAGTTTGTGCTCTTCGTTACTCTTTGCCAGACTAAAGAAGAGAACAAACAAACAAGCAGGAAGGTGCCTTTCTTGGTCCACTATTTCATCTCCATAGTGAATGATGATCTCTTTAGGCAGAATTACATGGGGAGCCTTCAAAAGTAAACAAAGAGACTTTGCTCAACTGGCAGATTTGCCAACCCTCTTCTTTCTAAAAGCATCTAAACACACAAGGTTATATTACATTTTATATGTTTTTATTTGTATACAAAATGTTATAATTTATCAATGTTGTGCAGCAAAGTATAGACAGACACATACATCACATACATACACCCTCACCCCCTTCCCTCCCCCAACACGCACACTTACAAATACGACACCAACACAACTTTCTTTCTCTCTGCCCTTCAGAAAGGCAACACTGTTTTGGCAGGTCAGCAGCTAGAAATAAGGTGCTATAATTAAGCGGTACTGGAATGTCTTCACTTTACAAATGTGATGTGCAAATTTATATACAACCACATTGTTAATTTTTTTTCAGGGAACCCGAAACTCCATACCCCGAACCACTCTCCGAGATACAAATATGTATAAAGTGCTAGTACTTAAGCATGTTTCCAATGACTTCACGACGTAGTTTGAAGTTTAGAATAGGCACTGTAATAGTTCACTCGGTAGATTGTCACTGGGTGCAGTTTGACAGAGAAAAGTCACTCAGACATCGCTGGGGGACCGGGAGCGGAAGGACACTTTAGCCTGAAAGCAGCCACAGAAGAGCACCCACATGGACCTCTGGATTTCCTGGTTTCTGTAGGCATAAATGATGGGGTTGATCATGGAGTTGTAGGTAGCGGGTAGGAGCGTGGCGTAGGTGTACACAGAAGGGTAGTCAGGATCCCCCACCACACAGTAGATGGCAAAAGGCAGCCAGCTGGCTCCGAAAGTCCCAAGGATGATAGCCAGGGTAGAGACTCCTTTTTTGGTGGTGACATAGTGCGAAGCAGTCAGAAAGTGCTGCTGGAGAGCTATCTGGTGGGCATGCCTGCAGACGATCTTGCAGATCTCGATGTAGAGATGGAGCATGATGAGGAAAATGAGAAAGAAAGAGGCAGACAGCAGCGTCACGTTACTCTTGGTCAAGGGTCTGACAACGCTGCAGGCGGTGCGGTCGTGGAGGCAGTTCCAGCCCAGGACGGGCAGCAGCCCCAGGCAGAGGGAGACCCCCCAGGCACCGGCCAGCATGGTGTGAATGCAGAGCACCGTCCTCTCCGAGTAGTAGGTGAGGGCATTGTAGAGGGAGAGGTAGCGATCGACCGTGATGGCCAGCAAGCTACTCACGGAGGCGGCGAAGGAGGCGACGAGGAAGCCCACCGTCAGCAGGCTGACCGTCTCCGAGCGGATCACGTACTGGAAAACGAAGTTGAGGATGAGGCCGAGCCCGGCCAGGAGGTCAGCCGTGGCCAGGCTGCCCACCAGCACGAACATGGGGGTGCGCAGGGCAGGCGAGTAGCAGATGATGGCAACCACCAGGGCGTTTTCGCAGGCGATGGCGGTGCCGGACACGCAGAGCATCACATCCCAGGGGTTGAGGGCGCCGGGCGCGGGGGGCCGCGACGAGAGCTCCAGCGAGGCGTTGCCGCCGCCGGCCGGGAGCCGCGGGGCCGCCGCTCCGCTCTCGTTCAGGGCTGCCGCTGCTTCCATCGCCGCCCGGGCGGCCGGGGCTGTGCGGGGACCGC
>VWPU01025789.1:0-18838 GCA_013398955.1 Callaeas wilsoni
CAGGTTTAGATTGGATATTAGAATAAGATTCATCACCAGGGTGGCTGGGCACTGGAACAGGCTCCACGGGAAACTGGTCACAGCACCAGCCTGACAGAGTTCCAGAAGTCTGGACAATTCTCTCAGGCATGTGGTGTGACTCTTGGGAATGGTGCTGTGCTGGGCCAGGAGTTGGATTTGATGACCCTTGTGGATCCCTTCCAACCCAGCTCATTCTGCGATTCTGTGAAGTGTTGCTTGTTATACTTCTCATAATGCCTTAAGTATTGTCTGGAAGATGATGGATATGAGATAATTTGACATTGCACATTAACTTATGCTCTGTCCTGAAATATCAAAACTTTTAGGTGAAAAACATTGCCCAGTATCATGAACCCAAAATCATAATTTATTTTCCTTTCAGTTTGGCTTTTGCTTTTAAAGCACTTGATCTCTTCCTCTATTAGGGAGTCAAGAAATCCTTTATTGAACTCTCTAAAGCATATGGCTTTAATAAGAAACATCACTGGAATTTTGACCAGCAAGTCATGCCTCTTTTGAATGTTGTGGTTGGGAAATGAAATATTTCACTAGCTATTTTAACTGGAGAGTTGATCTGTGAATAACTGAGGAGGATATACCATATCTGGGTATTATGTTTGCCAGTGAAAACAAGTAGTACTTTGAAAGCAAACATTATAATTTTTCCTAATTATATATAATTTTCTAGGATTATCCACAGAGGCCAGAGTCTGATGCATCTTGTCTAATTGAGCAGTAACTTAGTCTGTAAGTAACCCCTCTGAAATTACTGAAACTGATTACCATGCAGCACAACTAAGCTTAGGTGAAGGCCTGTGTTTTCATCCTTTAATGTCTGGATGTGGTCTCCGACGTCCTTTTGTCAAAAGTCAGATTACATTAACCTTACATCATCAGTGATTTTACTTTGACTACACATTTACTAACTCCGTTCAGTGCTCTGGATCTCTTCCTCATGTGCCACATCTAGCAAGATTTGACTCTACCATTGCAGAATTTACATGTTTTGCATTAACGTGTCTGTCTAGTACAAATGTAGGATTGAATGAGATTCTTTCATATCCTGACCATAACAGAAGAAAGTGACAAGGCATTAATTAATTCCATTTTCTATCAAGTAAAACTGGCAGTTTGACTTTGCCATAAAGTATCGATACAAATATTTCTGACAGAAAACGAATTTCTTCAAAACAACTGACAGTACAATCTTAACTCAAAAGTATGCAGAACTGAAGATCAAACATTACACCACTCCAGGTAGCCTGGGCTACATCTGCCTCATTGCAATCTGGCCCTGAACCACTACAAAATAATCAGGCACACAAACCCACTCTCAGCAGTCTCAGGGGTCTTGCTGTTGCTTTGTCAAGAACCTTCACAGTCTTATGCTATAAACCTCCTTGGTTTACTAGTTTAACTCATGGATAACCTGTGAAGATCTGGCAATATGACTTTTTCTACCAGCATGGAACAGGGCTGCTCAGAATAAGTTATACCTGTTTATTCCTAAATCCACAGGTGGATGCGTGTGGTTCAATCACTTGTAGTCACCTTCAGAGAGTCTGATGTTTTTGCAAGATCTCCAAATGCAAACCAGATTCAAAATGTCACCTCCTAGGAGACCATGAGGTGTGAAAGGAAAACTGATGGCAATAGTTTCTCTCACATGCACTCTACTACCGGCAGCTAAATGTCAGCAGAGTATGTTTGTCCCACCCCCTCTGTGGTTATGCCATCTGATGTATATAAGGTTTTGCCCTCTTGAGTCAAACTGGTTTTTCATAGGAAAAAGCAGATAAGCATAATTGGAAAATCATCTAAAGACATAGTTAGCTGAAAAATGGAGATTGCTTTCCTGCCATTCCCAGGAGGTGCACTGCAAAGGCACAGCCATTTGCTTCAGCAGTGCTATCTGATACTAGTGGGGAATGTCCTGTCTGCTGCTAAATGTCAACAAAGAGAAAAGTAGGTTTAACTGCACACGTCACTTTTGACTATTGCAGATGCATCCACAACATCTTCTGCATATGTATGGGGCATTCCCAACCATTGGTACACACAACTGCAGCTCTAATTCGGGAAATATAAAAAATAATCATAAAATTTTGCCTGGTCTGCATCAGTGTGGGCAAGATCAGGGTGAGGAAGAGAGGGGATAAGCTGTCTGACTTAGCAGCTAAGGGAATTTGCCATAGCTTCTGCAGTCCTTTCTGTTGGCTATGCTGAGAAGGTTAGAAGATCGTCTTCATGGTTATTCACACACATGCATTTCTTGGGGCCAAGAAATCCTTTACAGAGGTGCACCGAGATGAGCCCCACAAGCTGTCTTCTCCACTGCATTACAGATGCACTTTCAGTGCTGTTTCTGTAAGCGATGGCTTTTCTTTCTCCTCACAGAGAATGGTTGTCCGTAGCAGATAATCTTTCCGCTACCTTCTGCCTTCTTTCTGTGGTTAGGCTTAAGATGTCATGATTAAAAAGACCTTGCATTACATCACCTGTGCTTCCCTACTTCATATCATTCAAAGAGTTCTCTGCTAATTTTAAACCCTTGTTCAAGGCAATGAATTCATCATATGGCTGCACTTCTGCCACATACAGGAACTAACTCTAGACAAAGTTAGGAGGCTATCTGTTCTTTTGATGATAGAATATCACACATCTTACCTGGTAAATCCAAACAAGAGAATGTTCTCCAAGGCAAATTATTACAAGCGAGAGAAACAAAATTCACAGGTTTTTCCCTTATTCATGCCTCCAAATTCATGTCAGAGTTTTAGCTTATTTTTTGCAGACATTTTCTCTGTCAAAAATTTTAGTGGTTCTCTCTTGCTTCCATCAAAAGTTCTTCATTGTGATCAAGATTCCTGGGACTGGGAGCTATTTTCTAAGCAACATTGCAATCTTCCTCTCTTAGTATAGCTTTAATCTTAGGGCTGGTCTGTACTTAAGGTTTCTTTCCAAAATATATGTAGATTATGGTTCTGAGGGCATTTCGATTGCTTCATAGCAGAAATTATGAACTTCATTGCACACTTGTAGCTATTTTATGGTACTTGAACTAACTATCAAACAGTTTTTCCCCACAGAGCTAAATCTGTGAGAAAATGCACACAAGATCTGAATCAACAGTAGTTCATCACAGTTGGTCACTAGAAACTATGTCGGTAGGTAGAAATTCCTTGTTAAAACAAGTAAAGGACAGGTATTGAGACTGGTATTGCATGACCTCTAGTGAATAGCTGAAGATAGAACTGGACTTCCAAGTCGCCATCACGTCCCCCAAACTGAAACATGCAAAAACCATGTCAAGAGCATGGCTACACTGCACTAGTTCAAATCACTCCTGAAACCCTGAGTTGAAGAGAGCTAATCCATCTCAGTGATGGAGATCTGTGCAATGGCTTTAATTGCTCTTCCTGCAACCACTGATGAAAAGTCTTCTTAGGTGTTTTGCAAAATTATGCCAGACATCTGCATCTAAAACGTGCACCTGAATTTTGGAGATTGAGACTTCGACACTTATTCTTAGTACAGATGCAGCACAGTGGTTCTGGCATGGTCACAAACCAAGCAGAATCAATCTGAAGAATGTCACCAGTCAAGGCTCCTTTTGTTTGGGCCATAAGTGTGACTTCCCTTCTCCTAATAAGAGTAGGGAGATTTTTGTCTTATTTGTATTTAAGTACAAAATACATCACAATGTGAAAGCTGAAAAAACAGGAACCGTTTGGAAAAGAAAAGCAAATCAACAAAAGAGAATTGTGCCATTAGTTCTATAACCTTGGCATTCACCCCAGTTAATAACATGACTGTCAGATGCAGAAAAACAGATATGCAAGCCAATGTGTTTGAGACAATTGCTGTAAGACACATCACAAAGAAGTGGCACCTACAGCACTCTCTGCAATAGTTTTCTAAGACTGAAGATTTTATTAAATAGAATATAAAATATTTTCGTAACTCTTAGAGATGAGCCCTCAAAATGTGGTTAAAAGGGTAAGAAAGTTTCCCTACTGTTGTTTCAAAATATAGCAAGCATGCAATGCCTCAACATAGCATTAATTAAAGAAAAGTGCAAAAAAAACAGATAAATGAGTGGTTTTCTTTGCCACTTAAGTTATGCCTTTTTCTTCCTGCTGCTATGTGACATCTCCCAATCTGAACATGAGGCAGCCACCAAGCCATTTAGTGGTTTAATAAATAAACATGTCAGCAGTCTTGCTGGAACTCCTAGACTGTCTTTTTTTTCCTCCCTGTCCTTCTTTGAGGATTTTATTTTTCTGAATGACCTTCTATTAATCGCAGGAATCACTGGTGACAAACTCTGCTTTGTAATGTAACATGGCATCTGTCTGCTGGCTCAGCTGGGCACTGCCAAGATATCAGCACATGGACATAGCTCATCTTTCATTTTAAGTGACAAGTCCTGGGTAGCTGAAAGAAAGCAGACCAAGATACAGCAATTCCTGTGACCCAAGTCAAGTGAAAATAGCTGCTCTAATAAATTGCCTCCTTGGCCTGTTCAAGACCAAGTTAAATGATGACCCAAGATTTATGTGGTTCGAGCTAACCTGTTCCCTTCCAGTCTGAACAGGGCAGGAGGCACTCTGGTGAACAGCAGACTCGCCAATAGATCCGAGATGTGAGCACCTTGCAGCAGGAAGAAAGGACCAGTGTAGGAGTAGGAATTTGTGCTTTTGGGATAGTATTCAACGTCCTTTGGCTTTGAAAAGGACTAGAAGTGTTCCCACAAGCAACCTGTCTCAGTGAAAGAGAATAAACTGATCCATCTGCCTGCAAGCAGACAGTTGATTTGGTCAGACAAAAATTACTATCTTGGGAGAAATTAAGAAAGCTTGATTTAGTTTTCCTGGTGAATACCCTTAAGTGCTTTATCTGCCTTTTCTTCTGAAGAGACAAATATTTACCCTAAAATTGTTCTCTGATTCAGCTTCTCTTATGCTACAACCTGCTCCTTTACTGAAGCAATTTCTTTGACAAGAGGATGTAGGCTGCCAGATTTTGGATGGATAGAGACTGCTCCAGTGTTAATGGCTGTATGGCAAAGGTTTGGAGTTGTTTTCTGACAGCTTAACAACACAGCAATGGAGTCTGTATGCTGAAAACACAGAGCACTCCATTGCTAAAACAAATATCAAAACGAAGATCCTAAGCCTGTAGTTCCTGGGTTTTCTAAGGGAATTTTGGGTCACTGCAGAGAATACTTTAGTAGCTGAATTGCACCTTCTCTGTCTAGCTTCTGTGGAAGTAAAACAGAAACCAAAAGTATTTGGGAGACTGAGACTGATGGAGCAAGGAGCCTTGAGATGAGTGTAGTGCTCCCAGGTCAAAGCTAGCCCAATCAGAGGTTCTTCCCCGTGGTCACAGCGCTGACCATGAAGAATTGTGATTCAGGAACAGACTGATAAAATCTCCTCCTGTTTGTTAAGAGCAATGAGTGGGTGTGCACAGCAGTTTTCCAGATTCCTTATCAGTACCTTTCTTTTTCATCCATATTTTGCACATTCACTGCCAAATACATCACCAGGAACTAATCTTACTGGACTTTTACTCAAATTTCATCCTTCTTATCTTGACAACGCCTGTTCCTTTCTCTACTTGCTGATGCTGGTGAGAGCCCAAATTCCTTCTAATTATCTGCACCTTGATTTCTCTCCCATGTCTGCAGGGATATGTCTCTTAAGGAAAGACTGTTAGCTCAGCTTCATTCCTGTAGTATTATTTGGTCCTCTTTATTGCAAAACTCCTGTCATCTATCAAACCCTATTCACAGTTGAAATCAACAGCAAATAAAAGGAAACAAAGAAGTCAGCACAGTGCTGCACAGAAGTGGAGCTAGCATGCACAGAGATGGATGAAAAGCCACTGAGCCCCAATAGTGCTGATGGAGCTGCCCTGCAGCTGTTCCGGTTGAGTTACTTCATCACTGCTGTACAGACCATTATAAATGTAAAACTTTAGCTGTGCTAATGGCAGTAGGAACTGGTACCATCTAGGTCTTTAAAACATGTCCACGGATGTGAACATGCTTGGATATTTATTTTTTTAATCCAAGAGTGATGATGAAGTTGCCGTGTCCTTCACGTAAATCAAGTCTGAGGTCCACGCTATACCAGATATGGCCTGTCACAAAAAACAGTGTGGGGATGAAGTCTACCAATGATATTTATTTTGTGAGATGTGTAGGAAATATATCATTTTGTTATGCATGTTAATTTCTAGGCCTCAGACTTTAATGACTTTTTTTCTAGTTAGGTGCATTTATTACCACTGTAATGCTCTCTTCGTAATCTTTCAAGTGTTGCCACATCAGTGGGGAATATGTCTTACAAGTGGACAACTTAAGACAACACCAGTGTCTTCAAGGGATATGCAGAATGCTAGTTGTGGCACGAGTGTGAAATTAGGTAACCCACATCTCCACTGAGCATCCTAGTCTCCAGGCTACGCTTTCTTGGTGGGCTTAGGCTGCACATACATCACCATTTCATCAGAGAGCAGTAGTATGGTTTTTAGTGAACTCATCCCTCTCTCCTCTACCACATTTGCAGTTAATTCAGATGTGGAGTGATACACACTACAGATGGTACTGTTGAGTCACATGCAAGAGTGCTTTTGGAGAAAACCAAACCAGAAACTCTGCTGCAGGGTCACATGAAACACTTTCAAGGAATTGAACTAAATCTAGTCTGACATTAAATCCTGGAAGTATTTATAATATAGATTTAGATATTTCAGCGCCAGCTGCTCCCATCCTCTGATCCAGTCCGACAGCTACAGGGTAATGCAGAGGCATCCATTCAAGGACAACATGCAAAGGCTTCACAATTCGAAATACATTGCAGAAAAAGATGCACAGTAGCTTGGGTATGAAGAAGTTTTAGTGAAATGGTATAAAAAGGCAAACAGCTCTATTTCACATCTGGTTTTGGATAGCAGGAGAGCATATAGATATCAGTAGACAATCAAAGGCCCATTATGCTGAAATGTTATACATTGATATATAAAAAGGAGGATCCTTTAGGCCTGAGATTAGCATGAATAAAGCTATCAAGGAGAGCCGAAAAGAAAAAAAAAAACAGAAAAAAAGAACTCAGGGCAGAATAAACTAGTTGCATTTTCTGCAGCCTCACTTCCAAAGCAGCAATGTTCTATGGGAATCCCATCGAGTATAGAGATGAATGCAAAGAAGGGATCAGTACTGTGGTAAAGCCACAGGATTAGAGTTCTGACTTCGTGAACTGTTTCAGAGTGTGAAGAACACAAGAAAAAAGGTATCAATTCCATTACTACTCACACTGGTTTTAATGCAGTTCTCAAACCTTCCTGAGGGCTACCTATTGGCTCCGTGGACTATATGGACAACACAGCTCAGCAGGCTAGAAGAGGAAGGGCCAGCTCCAAAGAACCTGTGCTGGAAAAAGTTAAAAGAATTTTCAGGATTTTTATGGGCTCATAAGTTCCACTGGCACTTTTTAATACTCTTCTCCCAGAGCAAAAGTCTAACCGAAGCTGCAACCGGCCAATATTGTTAGAAGGAAAGCTGCAGGTCTGTAGTGAAAGTCTCTCAACTATAGCTCCAGCTAACACTGTTAGCATGTGCCACTGTCCACTGGAGCAACAAATATGCAAAGGGCATCTCTGAAGTACAGATCCTTTTTGCATAAGTAATCATACCACAGCTGTGGTGCATACACAAACAGCAGCGGGTTGAAGAGACACACTCAAGATTACAGACTCAAGTAGCAGCAGAGGGCATGAATAACTATCCTTGTATTGACCAAGGGCTGCAGAGCCATTTCAAGACGTATTATTACATCTTGAAGGCCTATTTCAAATTTAGCAGGCATGCACTGTGCCATGGTAGCATAAGGAACATTATTCAATGTACTACCTGTGCAAATGTATATCTTTAGCAGAGCTACTGGAGATGATATACAAATCCTTACACATCTTGCTCCTCTATAGAGGAGATCATCTAACCCCTATAATTTAATTTCACATCTTAGAAAGTATTCACTGATTTAATCTGACTCTAACCCAACATTATTTAATTATTGCCATTGCTACAGAAATTCCAAAAGCAATCAAGCAGCTGTCTGTGACCAGCTATGCTTAAGCAAGACTGTCCCTGAAGGTGAAATCAGCAGTTATGTTCTTACCTGCTTCAAGACCTAAGCTTGATGTAGAAATAAAAGTGCAGAGATTCTCCCAGACAGGCTACCCACACCATGCTCTGCGAGCTGTGCTTGTGACCTGACATGACCCACTAAGCAGTGGTAACTACTGCCTGCATGGCAAACAGCATTCTCTAATGACATGTTCTTAGTTAGGGGTCTAGATGCTCTTATTTACCCTGCCCTTTGGATGCACAGAAGTGATGAAAAGTCCTGTGGCTTCTTCCCAAGACAGGGAAAACTCATGCAGGGAATGGTGTGAGCACAGGCACACCTTCAGCACAGCAACACGGGTGAGCATGGAGCAACCAGTGTCTAGGGAGCTGCCTGGGGGTGACAAGGGCCATCCCACCGCCCCATCAGGAACCAGGGCAGCTCTGGCACCGGGAACCACCCTAGGGACAGGGATGGCCACTGAGCGATCTGAAATGGAGCATGTTTTTCCTGAGCCATGGCACACTGTGTCAACACTAAGCACCCGTTGCATTTTCCCCCAGAGGTAGCTGCCTCTCTGCAGCACAGAGAGCTGTCTCCACTGGCAAAAGACATTTGTCAGTCATAGTTTTTGTAGCCTTTCTACTTTCTTTAACACTGACAAAACACCAGGCTGGTGACAGAGTGTGGCGGGTAGAAACTGATCCAATCAAAGCAAAGCAACCTCTCAGCCATGCATATTCTCCCATGGGCAATAAATGTCTTTGGTTTTGTAGGTGCAGGAGGATTGGCTATGCTGCTGAGGGACCCACCGGGACCATGCTCCTGTGAAAGTTCTGAAGCCAAAGAGGGTGCAGGGGTAAGTCTCCTCTCACCGTGTCCTTGTGGGAGGCACAGGGATCTGCACTGTGCTTAAACATAGTTCTTGATGGATCCCACGCTCAGTGGAGCGCATCGCATCTTCAGCAGCAAGGAGGCTGTCATGCTGAGAGGAGTTTTGCACAGCAGACCCCACTGGTGTAAACTGCATTCACTTGGCTTCCACAGGGCCTCTTGCTAAACGTCTAGAAGTCCACTGCAATGGTTAGGATTAGGAGGATTTTCAACAAAAGTGAATCTCTTGAAACGTTTTGTTAAATAATCCTGGCAGCTCATGGAAGATGGGATCAAACCAATGCTCTATCTTTCCTCACGGTCAATCTCCCACACAACTTCCCTTGTATGTTCTATTCTCTTCTTCTCAGGCCCTCCAGCAAATGTTGCTACCCCACCTCCTTTCACCTGCTGGGCAGCTTCCTGTGAGCTGCTTGTCAGCATGAGGAGGGCAAGTGTCTGAGAAGTGTTGCACTCACCTGGTAGCCTGGTGTAGTGGGGTGGCATGTGGAAACGCTGTTTTGCTGGAAAAGCTGTGACAGAAATACTCCTTTTTCTCTTGCATTCTCACTGTGATCATGTACAGCCATGTGTTTTTAACAGCAGCAAATTAAATTATCAGTAAGATACAGACTGGAAAGGCATGAATGGGCAAGTGAATTCCTGCAGGGCCAAGATATGAAGATATTCATCTTCATGGTGGTCAACATTGCTGAAGAAGTTTTTGTCTGAAGACAAAAACAACAATATTAAAAACTGCAGGTGTGTCCAAAAATTTTACACTATAGACCAGATATTTTTAAATAAAAATGGAAACTTGAGTATACGTAGCCCATATTAATGCCTAAATTTATTTGAATCTTGCACACTTTTTAAAATGAAACTAAATCATAAAACAGCAATCAAGGTTCTTAAATAGGTTCATAAGAGACTGATGAAGCATATTTCATACATCTCCTATAAAAGTAGAGTTCTTTGGGTTTTTTCAGTTACAGTTAGTTAAATTTCACCCAATAACTAACCCTTTCTTTAGAGAAGCATTTAAAGAGAAAATGCAGCAAATTTGTGTCTTCTTCTGGTCTATGAGTGAAAACTAATGTGAAAAGCTCACATCAGCTACCTTTAAGATCTTAAAGGCCACGGTGAATAATCAGCTCAAGCCAGCATCTGCATAACTTCTTTTTTTGAATGAGGAAAATGTAAACACAAAATACATTTTGATTTTTCTTACAATATTTACTTCTTTCTTTTGCTAGCTAAAAGAAATAATTTTCTCAAAATCCAGATTTCCTACAGACTTTATTTTTTTCTTTTCTACAGTGCTGATAAAATCCGAATGGTGCTGGAACAAGATGATGTTTAATAAATATCAAAACAAAACAGATCTATTAATAACAAATACGAATCTGACTACATGTAGTTAAGAATTTAGAATGCACAACATAACACAGAATTTCACACTCTTGGGTATCAAAAACAATGACCAAATTTAAGGTTAAATCTTTATAAAGCAGCAAGTCAACACATCCTCAGAAATACCAGTCAATAAGAAACTACTTTTCATTAGGGAAATAATTTATAATACAAGCAATAAAAGTAAAGTTCAAATTGATAGTGCAAAGAAGTCAAAATGAAACCTTCATGTTATGGTTAAATCAGATATTTAAATAATTCTGATTGGAGCTGGAGCATGCACTTGCACAGGCATTCCCAGACATTGTGCCCTGGTTGCTATCAGTGCTCTGCTCAATGTAGTATCACGTCGTGGCAGCTCTAATGTCACAGGCAGGACCTCTAGGGCTGCTGGGAAAGCTCTCAGCTGGAGTTTAATCAGCCCATAACTTTCTCCAGCTTAAGTTAAGGTCATACTTAAGGAAGAGGGGAAAAATGCTCAGTGACCGTGGAATGCAATTTGTTTTAATAGCACAGTACTTCCAATGCTTGGGAGTGTAACATCATGCAGAACAAAATCTGACTTAGTATTGTTTCCTCCTTGGTTTTAAAAGAGAGGTCTCGTTTTTTTAATAAACACCCCCCACTGAAGGAGGAGGTTTAATGACATAATTTTGGAAGAGGGAAGCTGACTCAGTGTTGCCACTAACGTAGCGTGAGCAGAATAAGCAAAATGCCAGCACAGGAAAGTCAATAAAGTCCATGAGTGTATCCTTACCCACATGGAAAAAAGATTAATTTAGTCACAGTAAATGATAAAGAGCTGAAATTTTCTTTAATAAAGTTCTAGCAATTTATGGAAGGGATGATCCTGGTGTTTGAGGCAAAGAGTATATGGAGCAGTTGGTTATAAACTCTTCCAAGTTTGCATTTGCTGACAGAGTCATCCAAAATGATTGTCCTTTCTATTGTTAAAATGTCAAATAGGCAATGCTATTTTCATATAAGAAAACTATCAGTCCTAGATCAACTTCAAAAATAATCTGTGCAGACCTAGCTGCAGTATTGTTTCAATAATATTTTCAATTAATAGAAACAGGAAAGAGAAACCCTTATATCTCTCTTATTTTCAACAACAAAATTACTCCAAGGGGAGCCTTAGGCCATCAAAAATTCCCTTCCCTTTAACGAATTATTAACAAAGAAGCAACAAGCTACACTTAGGTCCTGACTCTGCTATTGACTGTATGGTTCAAGTCAATGGTCATTTGTGTAGCTTTCAATAAAGTGTAGAAAATTCTTACATCGAATAGGTAATAACATTCATAACCAGTGAAAACAGGACATGGATCCGTAAACAAATGCTACGCTTGGAACACTCTCCCTCACTAGAGGGGAAATTTGTAGTCCTCCCTAAAAGCCACTCCATGTAACATGCTCTGAACTAGCCAAATTGGACCTATTGTTGAACAAGCCAAAGTTGTGAGTAATCTTGGAGGGTTTTTTATGTTTCTTCCTTCTTTTCTAAATAGCAAAATGCTGCCTCTTCATTGTTGCATTTAAAACACATCCTGTTATGCCTGCAGCTCTCTTTAGATTGCAGGTTCAGAATACCATGTACTTTATTACTGAGCCATTCTTGCGGCTTTTGCTCAAAAAGTGTGCGTGTGTGGGAGTAGCATAAACTGCAGCTGGTTGTCTTTTTATTTCCACCATTATTGTTGCTGACTGGTAACAAGGAAGAAGATGTACATGTATAACATCTGGTTTTTCTGCAATACTGCTGTACAGGAGATTGAGAGGTTATCTTTGTGAACAATTTCTAATTTCAACAAAATATTTAGGACCATAAAAAAGATTAGCAGTAGGCTGAAAGAATTTGTCTTGCAGTGCTAATATTTTGGTGTCATATTTTATAAGAAATATAGAACATTAATTTGCTTTTTCATTTGTGTTATAAAATATTATATCACCAAAGAACCTAAGTGAGTTCAGAAATTTATGGAAAAAATAATTCATTTCACTGTGCAGCTGCTTAAAAATAAACAAACAAACAAAAAATTCAAGCAGATCTACAATATGCCCCTTCCCCTCATCCTCCCACTTGCCCTGCTGTCATAAATGTGTTGCGGATGAAAACTTTCCAGATAACTCAAAATGACAGAGGATTTGATATTTTCAGGACTCTGGATCAATTTATAATGGAAATTCTTTTTCTGCATAGTACAAGTATCTGAAGATTGAGAGGCCAAAAGCAAAAATCCCTGGTCATCTTTCAAAGTGTAAGCCTACATGGCCTTACATCCACTTTTTCCTGGCTCTTCAGGCAGTTTCAGATATATCTTGCTGCTATGCCCACCACAAACATGGTATGCAGCAAAACACCGAGACAAGGTACAAGCCAACTCCAAAGGGCAAAATAGTTTATTTCCTGCAGCTGATGCTTTCCCCAGCTGGTTCCTGCCCACTCTAATCACTGCTTTCCCAGGCTGCACTCTCTATCCCTGGTCCTGCCCAAAGCTCACCTCTTGCTGAAGTCAGCAGAGCTGGGCTGGGTGAGGGAGAGGAGGATTCATCTGAGTTACTGAACCGCATGTCACAGCACACAGCTGAGAGTTCATGTCCAGTTATTTCTGCTAACTGCTCTTGAGTACATCTTTGTATCATCATGGAGGCAGGCAACATTGGTCAGGGAAGCCAGAGATTTGTCAGTCAAAGTGATCAAACATTATGTTTGACCCCTGGCATTGTAATTTAATTTTTGTGACTCTGCATGGAAACTGTCGAAGCTGAGTAAAACACTGTCAAGCTGTGGTACCTGTGTAAAACGTGCTCCCCTACCTCCATATCCAAAGACAAATAAGATTGCCTGCTCCAACAGTGAGTTAGACATTAAAATGCACATCAGTTTTCTAGTGCAGTGCTGGATTTCCATACAGAACACTGTGTATATTTAATCAGCAGACCTATTATCAGGCTCTCGTATCGTCTTATTACAGCTTCATTTTGCCTGATTGCACTTCTGATGATCAGAAAACACAGTGAAGCTAAGACCTCAGCTTACTGCAGGGACAGCCAGTCCTTCAGCAGGTCATAGGTTTGGTCATTGGGCCTGTTCCCTTTCTAATTCAAGAAAAGGACACATCTTTAGGAAACTGCGATACTGTTATTTGAGGGGGAAAACCACATTCTTAGTCATGAGACAAATAATTTCTTTTTTGAAACTATTGTCCACTTCTTTGAAATATTATCCACTTGTCTCTCACTTTCTGAGAACCTTTAAGTAGTCTTGGTTTTCTCAGTCGTTTCCAGTGTTGCATCCACTCTGCAGCAGAGGACACATTCCAGTTGGAGGCATTTAACACCATTGCAATAGTGCTAGAAGGAATAAGCATCCATTCTTTCGAGCACTTGGTAAACTGTGTTAGGAAGGCAGCTTAACTGCTGAAGATTAGCACTTCAATGTGCAACACTGAGAAGACTGAAAAGTGTAGAGAATTTGTAGGACCATTCACTAAGACATTTAGGTAAAAATGTTAGGAGTATGGGAAGAGGGTCCTGATGTTCTGTGTACTAGGGATTTCGGTCACTGGAGGCTGACAGAGTTCCCTATGTAGGAGTAAAAGCAAAGGCAGAAGGATTTCTCTTCTCCATTATTGTCAGAGCACATCTGTGGTAATGCTCCAGGAAAAGATGTCATGACAAAATGTGCCTTTCTGCATTTAGTTCGTGTTTGGAACAGAAGTAACTACATGTTGGCTTTGCCTAGTAATTAGATGTACAGAATTTAAGAAAACTGACCTGTTTCAGAGGCTGCTACTTGTGAGCTGAAAAGGCTAGGAACATTTCCATATTAGCAGGTAAAGTTTAAATCTTATTATTTTTAATAATTATAGAAGTAGCTTAGTGTACTATTATTTGTCAGCTTTTGATCCTCTTTTTTCTTTCCTAGTTAAAGTTTTGTGTAATGTCCTTTTCTGCTCATCACACTTTCTTGCCCCAGACACTAACAGTTCCTCAGTTCTTTCAAAATCCACCTGTCTCTCTCCACATATTCATTATGAAGGTCTTTTTTTGCTATGACTGGAATCTATTCTAATCAGGCTTCTTTTCCAGTTTCTACTTTCTACATAAATCCATGCAGGTGTTTCAAAAACACACTCTTTCTCTATCACTAGATTTCTTCACAAGATCTACACAGGCCTATTGAAAGCCTCTGATTACATTCTCTTCATATTTTTTCTCTGCTGTAACTCCCAGGTTCCCACCCAGCTTAGTTTCTGCTAAAGCTCAATTTCTGCTAATTGTTCCTCTTGTTTGCTGTCACTTTTACTTTAGTCCGCTCTCCTGTGTCTCCCACAGTTGCTTATCTCCCTTATCTCACTCTTTTTCCTGGGGGTGACTCTGGCTCCAGTTTTTCCTGCAGGGGCAGGAGAGGTCTCTGCACATCAGCACCCATTATTGCTTGCATTGATAACATCATGGGCCAGATGAGAAATCACTATGTTGAATGAGATAAACTCACTAAAGAAAAACCTATGCCTAGTCCAGGTCCCAGTAAACACTTCAAATCCCTTTAAGAGCCAAGGCATAAAAAAACTTCCAGCTCCTTCTTCCATCACAGTTTTGATCATTAATGGCAACAAATTATTTCTGTGTTGTCTTTGCTTGAACTACCGGAATTTACAGTTATATTTATAACTCAGTCTTTGCAATTACTACAAAGTTGAATAATCAATGAAACACACTATGTATGGGTGTTCATGTGTAGATACTTAAATATTTCTGGACTGTACATTTGTGAATTGCCTACACAAACAATTTGACCAACTCTACAGTGCTGTCTTTTAACTATAGAGCCTAATGTATTTAAGCTGTTGCAGGACAACACTGCTTTATTCTCTGCAGACAACTTTACTCTTTGTCTTGTCGTTTTTATTGTTCCACTGGTAGTGAATAAAAGCCTGCATCTGTTCCTCACGAAGGACTTAATCCAAAGCTTATTGAATGCATTGGAAGAGTCTCCACTGGGCTTTGGATCAAGCTCTTTAGTTCACGAATAAATGCTTTTTGTGAGAATATGCTATTCAAGTATTGTATAGAACAGTTACAGAGGTTCCCTATTTCCAAAATAATGACTGCTCTTTAAATCTTTTTTGCTATGCCCGTTCTGTTGCAGGAACAATATGCAACTGTACATAATTGTTGAAGTACCGTAGTCCATGTTTATCATGCCACACCAGCTGATATAAATGTAGCATATGTAATGCTGTGGTAACAAGTAGTGCTATATTTATATGGCTCTTCCTGTGGAGACAGTAATTCGAAAAATACATAGAGATACACTTCCTGGCCTGAGGACGATCAGGCTCAATCAGGCAAGCTGGACATCGAAAGACATCTTTGAGGACTGCCTTGTGTTGGTATTATTGATGAAGCAGACTTGAAAGAGGGGTTTGTAGAATAAAAGAGGGATACTACTGAATGGGATTTTTTTTTTTTTACCCTTAGGAAAAGGAGCAGACTGAAAGGAGTCTCAAAGCTCACAATAGGGGAAAGAAATAGGGGCTATTGTGGAAGAGGGTACAATGAGACAAAGAAAAGGCAGGAGGAATCAAAGCAAAAACATTAGCTGGAGCAAGACTGTAAAGAACTTTAAGTGAAACTTTACAGCTCCAGATTTGCAATGACTGCATTTTCCGAAAGGAGAGAGATCCATGAGCTGGTTATGCAGTGGCATTCCTGAAAGCTGCAATAAAATAGATTTTTTCCTTACAATACCACAGGTGCTGAATACTTCTTTGGATTTCTTGTGAAGGAAAACTAACAGTTCCCATGATTCGAAGAGAACATGATGCCAGTGAAACTTGGCTGTTTTTTCAACTGCAGAACAGAGTAACTTCTTCACGTGGGTGTAGATGACAGAAACAGTTACTAGTGGGTATTACTCCGGTGACAGTTGCTTGCAGTAAAACGCACTGTACTGTGTGGTAAGTGCTTGCAGGGTTGCACATGTAGTTTGTAAGCTGATGGTGACTCAGACAGTTCATGGAGCCAGTACTAAAACATTACTCACTCAAGGAGTCACATTTAAGCCAATGAGATTACTCATGTAGTGAGTGGCTGATAGAGATCTTGCCAAGCTATTCCACCACATAATAGATGTGTGTAAATGAGCCTGTTAGTCAGGTGAATAACTTCAGAAAGGAATTTTTCAGTTCATTCTATGTATGAACTTTTTCTATCTGAACTCCCTAACCACAGGTGAGATCCTATTGCATTTTACCAACTCCCACTAACCAGCAGTCCCTATCCTAAAATTCATCAACTCATATAGATAAGTAAGGGAAAGTGACTTGCCTTCAGTCACATCACAAGCCAATAGCAATGACAGGAATAGAACAGGGATCTCCAGTCAGTTCTCTACCAGCAGCTCCCTGCCTCTGTAATTCACAACATTTCATCCCTGCACTGAATATAAAGCATTTATGAATGTGACCTCCAAACTTCCTACAGCTCTTCTGCTAACTGACTGGTGGATCTCTGCATTCATTAGCTTTATAAATGCACAGAGAATACACTGAAGTACCATTTATATCTCACACACATTATTACAGGCTGGTGCATTCCCTCATCCAGCTCATCTCCATGTTTTTCTGCAGTCATAGAAATAACCAGAACCAAAAGAAAAGGAAAATTAATCTAATCACAAAATTTCTGACAGCCAGTCTAAGACACTTAAAAATCTGCATCCCAAGCAAAACTCATTTTTCATATTCAGTAGAATTCAGTGTGGAGGCTACCATATCAGGCATCACCTTTCCGGACTGCATTTAATTTAATAAATGTTATAAAAGTGCCTGGCATATTCAGCATCATTACCACAGTATTTTCCTTCCTTTCTTTATTCTGCATTTCTCTCAGCATCTTTTAGAGTTTATAGAGAACACAAATAGTGTGCTGGGCTGTAAACAGCAGCCTGAAAAAATTTCTAATAGGAAGAGGTATCCTCTTCGAATTATTCTCCATTTGAAGGTTCACTGCATAACAATAAAAAAATCTGCCTCACTGAAACCAGGCTCCCATATACTGACAGGGTCCCAAAGCAAAGACTCTGAGTAATTCCTCTGTCTCCTGGATAAAGCAGAAGCAGCAGATACTGACACAGCTTCACTCTTTTCTCTCCCTATTTTTCTCTCCTCTCCTGCAAACATCTTTGTCTTTCGTTTCCTTCTCTTTATCTCCCCATCCTGAGCTGCCCTGTGTCTCTTCCCCTTTCTAACTCCAGGCATTCTTTGTTGGCAATGGTTGCATCCTCTTTCTGCCCATGGAAGAGCACACATCTGTACAGACGCAGATTGTAAACTAGGTCAGTTTATATGGCAGAGATAAAAAGCGCAGGAATAAGAGCCTTTTTGTATAATAACAAGGTCTCACATAAGCACGTGGCCCAGTTGTCAGAGATGTTGAGCATCTGCCGTTACCACTGACTTCAGTGGCATTAGTCCTCGTGTCCACAGGCTGCAGATGTAGAAAAACATCCTCAGTTTTGCAGTCCCCTGTAAGCAGAAGTTCAGATACACAGTCACAATTCCTCGATGTTCTCCAAGACTCCACAGTAGTCTCAGGATCTGTTTTTGTTAATTTTTCCAACATGTTCAGCACAGTATTGGGATGTAAATTGGTCAGTCAATGGAGGACAAATGAGGTGATACTGGGGATAGTACCTTTTCAGTTCACAAGCATGTAAAACAGGCCTGAAATCGAATGACAAGTGAGGAACTGTCATGTGAGTGTTAAAAATAATTATTTTTCTTGACAAATATTTGGTTAATGCAGCTATCTTGATATTCTTCCTCCTTTCAGAGTTTTTAGGACAATACCAACTAATCTTGCAACTTGTTATTTAGGTAAAGGTATTTTAATGTTACAGTAAAAATAAGGGAAGACTGCACTCTGGCAAAGATTAATTGCTCCTTCCCCCTACCTGAAGCTCTCTGTAATGCTGTAAAAAAATTATGGAGCATTAACAAACTGCATCAGTCTCATCTGTCATATTGCTTTGTCTAATGGAAGAAAATCTGTGCTGCAGTCACATGCATCAGTCCAGTCTTGTATGAGTCCAGAAACCAGGAAAGGGGCAGAAGGTAATTGTTGGAACAGTAAGACAGAGGGATGTGAACCCAGGAAGAGGAGCTCTGAAATTCCCCATTTGACAGTGTAACATAGTTGGTTTCCACAGATTTTTCTGCACAGTCCAGTATTGCCAGTCTCCAAAACTTGAGGCCTTTAGAAAGCATGAGACTTGACAATGCTTATTTTAATTATGATTCTGAGGCCTGGAAGGGACCTTTCTGCATGGTTCTGAAGGTTTCCACAAGCAAAACCCACTACTTTATTTTCCTCCCTCCCTCCCT
>VWPU01025798.1:0-16620 GCA_013398955.1 Callaeas wilsoni
CTTCTTCAGTGTCCCATCCGTCTGCATACCTGAGAACCATCACACAGTACTTCAGTTTTGGTGACTGGTCAGCTTAAGATTGTCTGGGTTATTATTTCTCTGGCCCTTGTAGCTGAATTCGTTGGCATTATTTTGCCTTCAGAAGCATGGTTTACGTGGCGCTGCTGTCCAGGACTATTCAATTCTGTCTATGTTATGCTCTGGTTTACGACTTTGCACTGAACACTGATCTATTGTCACATCTCTGATGTACTTGAGGTGCAGATTCTAGACTTTCATTAGGCTTAGAATGTCCCTGTGCCTTGAGAAATGCAAACTCTGTGTCTGAAGCAGTTCTGGCTTCCTAGAAATTCCATCTGCTGTTACCATATGTGTGCCATGGATTTAAGGAGGAAGTTCTACATCATTTTCGACTGGGATGGACACCAGGAGTAGGAAAGCTTTGTTTGCTGTAATTTGTTGGCTGATATCCATTTC
The DNA here is from genome assembly GCA_013398955.1 of Callaeas wilsoni. Taxonomy (NCBI): domain Eukaryota; kingdom Metazoa; phylum Chordata; class Aves; order Passeriformes; family Callaeidae; genus Callaeas; species Callaeas wilsoni. The sequence continues at coordinate 478 of VWPU01025798.1, forward strand.
TGCAGGGGAAAAATCTCAGAAGGCTCATTCTTTTTCTTCTCCCCAGTTCGCTGAATGCAAGTGTCTGTTTCCCAGTCATACTTGGAGATTTCTGTCAATTGGAGGATTAGACTGGGACTCAGAATTTTAAGGGAAGGATGTAGGTCAGGAGATTTTTGGCATGAAAATATCCCAAATGTACCTAAAGAGTTGCACACTGATACACCTTCATGGAGATTTCAGCATATCTGGTTAGATGCTTGTTTGGTTGAGCAGAAGTTATGGTATTTTAGGGAATTTTGAGGAGGGAGTGGAAAATATTTCTAAAAACACCCAGTGAGCTGATTCTTTATGTTGATGTATGTAGATGTGCAGAAGAGACAAAAAATGCAAGGCAGACTTGGCAGTTAGTGCAGCAGGATCAGAGTAGTGGAATAAATGCCCAAATGTATTCACCTTTTGCTAGAAGGTGAGGTTAAAGAGAAAAATGTTAGGAAACTGCTGTCAAGGTCTGATGGGCCAGAGACTTGTAGCATTTGTCATTCAGCCCTCTTAGTGTTTCTAAATGACAGGAGGGATAAAGGTGGTAGAGCAGTGCTTTCCTGAATTCAGAAAATTTGATTATTTCCTTTATAAAAAGGGGGTGGTGAGGTGGTGCAGAATAATTTACCACAAAACACCTGCAGATGCACTCTGTGTTCTGGGGATTTTAGAGGTTTTTAGACTAACACTACATAAAATGAAGAAGCCAGGTGAATTTTTAGAAAGTTTGACTGGGTCTCAACCTAGCTGGAAATAGCTACTGAATAAATAATTCTAATGAAAATGACAAAACATTAAAAAAAAAATCTTTCCTTAAGCCCATGCAGCACAGCAGCCCAGAGGTGATCACTTAGAATTAATTTATCTAGCAAATCCTCTTAGTAGGAATGCCTTTAATCTGACAAATGGAAGGATGTTCACTACTCTGAAGTCCTTCTACCACATTCTCTATCTGCATTACATGAGGAGTTGTCTGGCTTGGAGCTTTCAGGAATTCAGGAAAATAGTTGTGAGGTCCTGTACTTGTAAATTGGTAAACCTACTTCATTTTTGTAGTGGTTATTCTAGGAGTTTTGAAGACTTGGTCAACGTACCTTGAATAAGACATTTATAAATGATGAAAAGTTTTGGAAACTTTAGATCATCTGGTTTTTGAGGGATCAGAAGTAAAACAGGCTTTGGATTTGAGCTTGCTAAGTAAGAAGGAGCTCTCTTTATCTGAAAGAGAACTCCAAATGACAAGCCCTCTAACCAAAGTAGAGCAAAGTTCCATTCCCTTCCTCTGCTGTGCTCAGCCTATTGATCGATTCCTAAGCAGAGCCTGCTTTGTCTTTTTCACTGGTTCAGTTATAAGACTGAAAATTGACTGGCTATTCATTGTTTTTTAGGGTTTTTTTTATGATTTAAGAATGTTTGTTTTAAGAAGGAATAGATGAAATAACTTTTTACCCTTGTTCCAGCCAGATTGACATAATACCAAAAACTCCAGAAGATCAATCCCTGCTTGGACCTTCTGGATCTAGGGCAGACATTTTGTCTTGATAGAAGACAAGGTCAGCTCCTTTGTAAAACTGGGTTCCTATGTAAATACAAATCTAAGTGGAGCAAAGAATGATTTTTCCTGATTTACGGTGTGACCCAAGTCCTCTAGTGTCCTTCAGATCTGATTTAGTGCTGGCACAGTCTCTGGCTTTGACTTCCCAGTTATTGGCTGTTCATCAAGGAAATGGATGAATTTAATCTAATTTTCTCAAGTGGGCTACTGCTTTTGCTGTGAGCTTTACAAAAATTCAGAGGCATTGAAAGCCAGAAGGATTTGCTTTTAATTCCGCTCCTCCCCGCCCCCCTGTTATTGCCTTAGATTTTTCAATGTGGGGGGTAGAAGAAAAAGTCAGGAGAAACAAATGTCTTCTAATGTTGAGTTACTGTCAACAAGGATCAGGCTGCAGATATGCTGACCCACAAACATTCTAACAATTCCATACACTTCTGGAAGGAACCAGCAGGAAGTGGTGGAAGAAAAAGAATTACAAAAATATATGGGATTTTAGAAATATCATCTGGTGTCTGAGTGCACAGAGCTGACCTCTGAATAATGTGGAAGATATTGAAATGTCACATGCTGATTTTGGAAGTGAAGCCATTTCACCCTGTTGTCTTCAAATGAATCATTAACACCCTAATAAATATGCGCAACAATGAGGAGGTTACTTACTTTGACAATTAAGTTGAATTGCTTGGGAAATTACCTGCTTTTAATTATAATTTAAATGATTGGGAAGCTCACTTCACTTGAGAGAGGGTAAAGGAGAGTGGAATGCAACCTGTTGAACTGACGACTACTCCTCCAGTGGCTGGAATTGAATACTCACATGGGATTATTCCAAACACAGCACAATAGCTGAAGTGAGAAGAGCTCCTCTACTAGACCATGGTTAAAATGGACAGTAGATTTCACTGCTCGTGTGCTTCTTTTTGAGGTAGGGATGTGACCTGGGCAGAAAGAGGAAAAGAGGTTGAATATCATTTCAACCTCATCCAGGGGAAATCTGCTGCACCTGCAACCAGGAGGTCCCTCCTAGCCCTTGACCAAGATGCCTGCAAGGCTTAGTGCTGACAGACTGCATATGTTTGAGGTGCTAAATGTTTTCACCTCCCAGTGGCTCCCTGTACCTCGATGGGGAGAGTCCTGAAGTACTGAGCTCTAAATCATAATATGTATTGTCACAGCTCCCTGAATGGATGGCCAAGCCATAGCTGAGTTTTATTAACCTTGCCTAATTTTAACTGTGAGCCAAACTCTAATTCCTTTGTGTCTGTAAATGATCCCATTGTTTCCACCTCATCTAAGTTGCTGGAGTATTACTTGCCTTTGAAATGGTAATTTAAAAAAAAAAAATACATTCATTGATTTTAGTTAAATATGAAGTCTAAAAACCATTCAGGAAGCAAGGGGAGACTTTGAGAGAGAGACTAAACACTCTCTAGTTACAAATGCCATGCTGCCATGGAAGTTAATTTTGGAAATGAACTCTGATTTTAAAAAACAAAAGTTTCAGTTGTGCTCGTACAGTCACTGGAGCTGTGACAAACAGCAGGTTTTGAGTGAGCTGGATGCATCCTGAGCTTTCTGAGGTGTGGAGGGTGACAGGGGGCTTAGCTAGCCCTGCTTGGCATGGTTCTGGATGGCAGAGTGGGAGCTGAGGTGGCCAGTGTCACTGGGGGTGACAGGGCAGGGAACCATGCAGGACTTTTCCTTGGGATCCATGTCTGCTTCTGCCTGTTGGGTGCTATACATGACTTGAGACCTTCCTGTCTGTGGGTCAGGCTGCCAAAACCAAGTTGAGAGGTGGAGTTTGTGTCCTAGCTGTGCAGGCGACCTGTGAAATGGGTTTTTCCCCGTTACTTCCAGTCCTTTAGCAGCCAGTTCACATGACTTTCAATTCAGCTAACACTTGAGGCTCTATTTAGCACCCTGCAGGATTCAGCATTAAAGAAACTTGGCAGAGGTCCATGTGGTAGGATGTGTTATTTGGGGCCAAAATGCAGAAAAGCATTAGGATAGAAATTGCATCTGAAGGAAGTAATGGCTCTGCCTGACACTTGCAGAGAAATGTTACTTGAACTTTTTCTGCTGCCTTTAAGGTGGTGTTAGTATATGATCTGTTGTAGTGACTGTTGTGTTACTCCTTCTGTAGGCTGGTAAATCTGAGATTACAGGTGTAGAAGGCCTCAGAAATTTAGGAACTGCACCATGAAAGAGTGATGGATTAACAAGGATTTTTGAAAAAAGAAAGAAACAAACAAAAAATTCTTTGGCTTAACCTGAGGCTTGGATATATGGTTCTAAGGATTTGTGGAAGAAAGCTGAATAAGGACCCCTTTCAGCTGAACTGTGCTAAGTGGCAATGAAAATAATTTTACCTCCTCTCTGGAGTAGCCTAAATTACCTTTACATACTGTCCATGAAAATATATAAATATTGCCTTGCTCTGGATTAAGAAAAGAAAGTCATTTATTTGGCAAGATTTGGATTTTTAATGCAATTTGACCCCACTGCATGTATGCAGAGAGATAAGCATTCAGTCTCTTTGCCAGCAGAGTCAAACAGGTATCACCTGCTGAGTGAGAGGTTTACAATCTGTAGTCAAAATTCTGTGATAAGGAACAAGCTGCATACAGATGGCAGAAGTTAATAGTCTGATCCTGCCATCAGGACACATAAAAGAAATTATCATCCATAGAAGATAGAGCAGTTCTGATGACTTGTTATAGATCTTTACTGCCCTGTACTTTGTACACTCATTTATGTAACAGTGTTATCGTTCTGTTGCACACAGTATTATTTTTAAACTGACATAAATAATTCCACAAGACTGAGGTTAATGGGACTGCAGGACCAAGGTAAGGAGTCTGTTGCCACTAAATCCCGGAAGGAAATGCTGCCAATCCCAATTTCAGCTGCAATTAATGAAACTATTGTCACGGCCAAAGCAATAAGTGAATCTGATCTCAAGGATGATGCTGCCAAGCTGTAATACAACTGGTGCACTAGTATTTTGTAGCATATAGACTAGAAGTTTGCTCCCTTTTCCATACTGCAAGATACCTGCTGTGTTTTGCAATTAAGATGTTCCCCCAAAGCCTTCTCAGTTTTGGAGTCCTGAGCCTGATTATAGTGGCAGATATATTTTTTCTGCTTTGTGTTTCAATTAAAATATTTAACATTGTGGTATCACATTGCTAGATCTCAATTATTTTGACTATCTTGTTCTTGTAAGTAAATCTTCTGTAAATGTAAGAAGCCAGTGGAAAACATATCCACTCCAGAAGGATCCATGTCGGTGTTTAACTTGTTTAGCAAGACAGCAGTTTATTGTGTAACTTCTATATAGCAACAATAATCCACTTACACATGATAAAGGACAGTTGCTAATTCGCATGACTTTCAAAAAATTATGATGTTAAATACGTCATAAAAATATCATTGAAGATGAGCCTGTATCTGTGCATTTTAAATTACAAGTAAAAAAAAATCATACTAAAGACATCTAATTAATATCTGACAAGTTTAAAATACGCTGAGTTAGTTTATTGTGTGATTTATAAGGGTTTGTAGCACTCTGAAGAAAGAGAATGATACATAAGCAAAGCAAAAATAACTGAGTTTAAGCAGCACTTCGGGAGCTGGAGCTCCTATTAAAGTACTCCAAATTTTAGAGGGTGTCAGCTAGGAGTCAAATGAGACTTCTCACTTGTAGTTGTGATGCAAGGAATAATGTAACCAATACGTCAGATACTGATCTCAGCCATTCATATGCCAACAGTCTTCAGTGCATGGAAAGGAAGACCCTTGCCTGAGCCAATTTAAGTTTTTTTCCGTTTCTACCTGGCTTTGCCCTCTGCCCAAAAGTGGTGGATGAGTTGGGCACTGCTGTGTTCTCATGGTGCTGTCCTTACCATCTACCAGAAAGAGGTATCCTTGCAGAATTAGATTTTTTCCCTTTTCCTTGGAAATTTGATTCTGAAGCATCTGCTGTGCTGACATAATTCTCTTCTTACTTAAACCTGGCACTCATTGCCTTACCAGTCAGGGGGCCTGGAATTCAAGGTCAGAGGTGCTGTTGCAGTTGAATTTTCAATGTGGTTTTGTGCAAGGCTAATATTGCTCTCACAATGTACACCAGTGCAGGATAATTTGGGACTAATGGGCTAACTTCAACAAAATTTAGATAAACAGATGCCCACAGGAGCACAAGTTTGTTAAATTAGCTGTCAGTGAAGACAGAGGAGTGATTCCTTTACCAGTAAAGTGTGAACTCCACTCTTTTTTGGCCTGAGAAAGTCCACACCAGTTCAGTTTTGGTTCTGTTTTATCATGAGTGGAAATCACTCTGAATTACTCCCCCTCTGAGCAGTTCTGACAGAGGAGGAGATTTTTAGTTTACTGGCTTGTTAATGCAAAAATGGAAGTAATTTTGAATTAAAGAATTGCATGCTTGATCAATTCACCGGATTCTGGTATAATTTTTTTCCTCTCCAGTTCCTTAATGGTTTTTAATGATGTTCCTTTGAAATGGGTATTTAGAACAAAGAAAGTCATTGAATGGGATGGTCACACTTAGATTAAGGCCAAGTAAGACTTTGGGTCACATAATTAAATTAAGTTTTGGGTTCAGTTGACTAAGGTCTAAGAGAAGTTGAGGGCTGTAGTAAAGCTGAAGTCCTAAGCGGTGAAACTTGGCAATCAGTGATAGATTGCCAGCAGTGGGAATGTGAACTTCAATCCATATCCCAGCACAGGCTCTTCCCTCTAGACTGACTCTGGTGTAATAAACCTCTATTTAAAATTCCCATACAACATCGAGAACAGATTGGTCCATCTTACTTCAAAATTAAGGATAAACATTATATTTCTTCCCTCAATTTATGACAATGTGCACTTATTTTACACGTTTTTCTAACAGTCCAGTTCCAATATGGACTGCTGAACTTAATCATTTATGTAAGTCTTCTCCTTCATCCTCTGAAAACTTGAAAATACTGTAGGATGAAGGTATAGGCTGCCAAAAACCAAGCTGGATGTAGAATCTAGGTAAATTCTTGTCAGAAGGATCCATTGGTCTCCAGAATAAGTATGTGCTGTAAATGGAATTATGCAGGCATCTGGGAAGCTGGAAAAAAACAGATGAAAGGAAGAATTAAGAGCAAGAATAGACTGAAATCTTACAGGGTACCTAGCATATGAAGTTAGGAATAGTTTTTGGGATGAAGTACAGGGATGAATTGGTGAAAGAAGCATGGCATTCGAAATATCAGTAGAAATTCAGGATTTCTAGCAGTACAGGTGGGGACATATTCACTCTTTCCTCAGAGCCCATCTCTCTGCTGCCAATCCAGACTGTGTTCCTCTCCATAAGTATGCGTGTCATGCCATACGAGCACAGATAGTGAGCAGACAAACAGATGTTCCCTGATAAATAACACTCCTCAGTGTGAGGAGGAAAAATCGGAAACATTTACTTCCCTGTTACTTGTAATGCAGTGAAACGTCTATTGCTCTTGCTTCAATTTTTATCCCCCACCCTTTTCCCCCCCTACTGCTTTATAGAGCAGTTTGTCTTGTAATCTTTTCCTTATTACTGTAAAATTGTCCATTTCAAGCCCTTATTCTGCTATCAGCTATGCCAGATCAAATCCAGAGCAGCAGCCCTGAGGACAGACAGTCCAATCTGACTGCTGTTCTTGCCATGTCAGGGTTGTGTCCTGTCCTTTTTATCAGCGCTGCCTACCAGAAATAAGTCAACAAACATCATTCTTAAGCATTGCTTTTCTCTTACTGATTTCATTCATTATATTCAAGCAGCAGATTTTTAGGAAAGCATTCCTGACCACAGCTCAGAGCTGTCTGCTCTATTCAATTAATAAATCTTTGGATATGCCAGCCCGAACAATTCCCATTGTGTTAACTGCAGTACAAAGTAAAAATAATTAAAGTAGTCTGATCTTTTTATTGCAGGCATTATTTTGCAGAATAAGTATCTCACTTTGAAAACCCATGTTACACATGGAATGGCAAGATAATTTGTGTAGCTGCAGGGAACAAAACAAGCTAAATTTTGTTATTCTTTTAAATTACAAGAGCCTGGCTTTTCCCTTTTCAAGTCCTATCTAAATACTATGACCCTGTCTCTCCATTTGCTTCAGCAATGCAATTTACAGGTTAGTTCAAATGTGGACATTTGCTTAAATTAATGTAAAATTAACTCTACCTTTTGCAGACCTGCAGGAAATAATCCTCTGGGTGTTACTTAACTTCCCAAATGATGGAACATACAAATTTTATTTTGAGTAAGAAATATATGGCAGAAAATCATACTCCATTCAGGTGCAATTAAAAGGCAGAATGCTCTCATTTCTGAAAGAAAATATTCATTATAAGTAATTTGTTTGGCTGTCAACCAATTAAATGGCAACATCATCTACTGTATGCTTTGAAAAAAATCACCTTAGAAATGTTTATTTTTGGTATGCTATAAAGGTATTTCTTACAATGAGTTTTTAATCATCTCGTAATTGTAATCATTGTGCTTTTGAGTCACAGACATGAGATGGTATATCCTGGGAATAATCCTGGGATATCCTCAGCTGTTTGGGAAGAAGAAACACAGTCCTGTAGGGGAAACACTTAAATACAAATTAAATTGCTGTATTGCAGGAAATGCTTGGACATATTAATGTCTAGTTATGTCAGTGTAATCATCCTAATGCCTCTATCTTGAATTCCCAAGATATCTTGGGAAAATCTCGTTCCAGTCATGCTTCTAGGGTCTTTATTTTCCTAATTTGCATTGAAAACACGCATCTGGATCAGAAATGCAAAGTTAGGGCTCATACTTGCTGAAAAATGGAACCTTCCACATCTCTAAAAATTATTTTAAAACCACTTTTCTCATAATCTGTGTTATTTGAACTTTACTTGGTTCACTGAAGTTCTAAGCCTCTGCTCAAATTACTTTGTAGTTGTGTAATTTGTAGTCCTGTTTAAAGACAAGTTACAGCATGTGTTCAGGACACATCCCAGCTGCAAAGCTCACACATGGCACACAACACTTCCAAAAGCCTGTGACCAGGAGATGCAGGTGAAGTCTCAGGAAGACGTGGAATAAATCAGGAGCAAACCAGACCAGCTTAATGAAGCAAGAGAGGCTGAATCAATGTTTAGATTCATCAGATAATGAAAATTCCAATTCACAGTTAAAAGGAGATGAAGTCTTGCAGAGAAATATCAAGTGAAGAGCAACAGGAATAGAAAGGCAAGAATCCTGAAGGGAGTGGGTTGTTAAAGTCTGGAATCTGGTGGGATACCAAATTAAAAAAAGTTTTAAAGCCTCTCTCTCTTCAGCTTTCCCTCTTTGACAAGGCTCTGATAAATTTTCTTTCCCCTGTGTTGTTGTGGATGTTTTTATAACTTTAATGGTCCTGATAATGGTGGAAAAAGAGTTCTTAGTAATACAAGAATGCAAATTGATGGAAGCAGCTCCCTAAAACAGGAAGCTAATTAGGAGCTTTGCTGTTTTGTACTGGGGATTGGACTGTGGGAGAGAGGATGTACAATAATTTGCTTTTGACAGAGAAGATGCTATTGTGGGTCTGTGTTAATTAAGGAATAGAGATTGTGGCCTTATGTTAATAAAGTAGATATGATAGCCAGATTATTTGTCTGGAATGTGCACAGAATGAATACTGAGATTTTTTTGGTACATCTTGATAAGAAACCTGCAAGGCTGGTAATGTAATAACCAAAAATGTAATAACAGTGTAACCATGGTGATGCTGTTGAATTAGGATTGATGTAATGTTAAGAACAAAGGTTGATGCAATAGCCGATTAATAAATTTTTCTCCAGCACAGTAACATCCCTGGTTACTGTTGGGGGCTCTGATGTATGACAGGGCAAATTTCCTGGTTTTATAGGTTCTGTTTACCTATGTGCAAAGGAGAATTGGCAGCATAGACCTTTTTTCTTCTGCCTTTGCATGAGTGGGAGGGGATGGGGGCAGAATATTTGGGGCTCTTTGGTTCCTCTCCAAATTTGGCTGGGAAATTCTTACTTCAGAGCCACAAAAATTGCAATAATTTACAGCAATGTGTGTTGCTTGAGGAGATGGGTCAAGCCCTTTCCTAAGTACAGGTTTTGCTGAGTTGCCTCCTTCAACCCCAGATATCCCATTTCTGTGGAACATTGGGGTCTTCTCATTAGTTTGTGTCAACTTCTTTCCCGGCCCAAAAGTAAGCTGTAGCAATTAATTCAGTAGTACTGGCAGAAGAAAACAAACTCTTAGTCTAATTTATATTAAGCTACTCTGCATTAATATTTGGTATTTTATAGTCCTACCTACCTTTAGAAATGTAGTTTAATCAAAACCCTGGATTTCTTATTTCCTACTGTAGTATATATTTTGCATCTTGTCCAGAGTACGTCACCACTATTATTTAACTCTTTAATCAGATATGCATCATTAATCTAGGCTGCTTCTTAGGCTGATCTTTGCTTAATGGAGTAACAGTTTGCATTTCTGGGAGAGCAGAAGAGTTGTGGCTGCTGGAGTTCCCTTGACATCTCACAGCTGATATCTTGTGATGTGTTTAGAGCCCTGTGCAGTTCACTCAAAGTGGATTTAAAGTCAGTCTATTTCACTCTTAGGAGTTTAACATCTAAAATACACTAATGAACCCTAGATGATTGTGCAGTTATTTTCATGCACATACTGATGTGCTCTCTCTTTGAAGTTTCATGCAATCCATTTTTCTCCATCATATTTTGTGTTGGTGCAAAGCTGAGCCACCGAAACAACTGGAAAAGTGTGGAGTTATAGTCTCCATGGAGTTTAGCACTTGCTGGATATCTGCTGCTGCAAGATGTTCAGTAATGACAGGGTTTCACCCCATCCTTGGACTTTGCTGCTTGAAGTTGAGACTCTGTTGGACTCTCTGCACCACTACACAGCAACTACTTACACTCACTGCCATTGGTTTTAAGGGATCACATCATGCACACTAAGCTGGAAAACCTATAACCCACTCCCTCTCCAGCCTGACTGTGAAGTCCAGAACTGCCTCTGTGGGCTCACACTTCCCTCTTCCCTTTTGCCCAGGGCTGCTCTTCCCCTGTCAGCTTTATTTTCATGATTTGGAGGAATTGCATGTGACAAGAATGTCACAGAGTTCCTGCCTGTATGAGGAACTGTACCATCAAAATTGATTCCTGCTTCTTCATTTCAGCTTTTTTCAGGGCCTGGGTAACAATTTTGTCTCTTAAGTTTTTCACTTGGTGAGCTTTGTTCTCATCTTATTCCTTGGTGACTTTGAAATCAGGAGACAGTAGAGTGCTCAGTTTCCCTTTCAATTTTTTTTTTTTTTTTTTTAAGACAGTAACTTTTCTTCAGAAATTCCATACATTCAGCTAAGCTCCCACCATGCTGGGCTAACATGTAATTGCAGTTACATGAAGTAATTGGATAAAGGAGGTTTCTGGGCACTAATTTTAGTGAGTGTGACAAACCTCCCCTCTTTGAAGAAAGGGGCATACTACTTGGAAAGTGCTTAGTTCTACCTACAGCAGAAGAATGAGAAATGCAGATCATACTATCAATAGCTTCTCTCTGCTTTGATCTTTGAAAATTATTCTCATTCTGCAGAAAGAGCATTTTGATTTCATTGATTTGTTCTGACATTCTTGAAATGCTCTCAAGACAATTAAAATGCACAGTTCCCATTAATTTAAACTGGAATTGCCAAGAGTTAAGTGCCTTAAATGCCTTGGGAAATCAAACTTTGGTTGGTTTGGGGCTGTTTTATTATTATTATTATGCAACATTATTTAATGCAATTAACTCCCAGAGTAGGAAACCCTGAGCAGATGCAATAGTGATTTGAGTGGGTGACAGCTCTTTGACAATCCTGGCTTGATTCATGGTTCAGGAGCTTCTGCATGGCCCAGGGTGAGACGTAGCAGAGGCAGGGAAAGGCTGCCCAGGGAGGTCAGTCCTGCTCAGAGATTACAGGATTTGCACTCTCAACTCAAAGCAACTTCTTTCAGCCACTGCAGGTGAGCAGTGCTCCAGTGTTGAGGACCAACCTTTATGTTTAAATCTCATTTATTTAACATGCTGTTTTTATCTGTATGTCAGAGCAAGAGTTCCTGCTGCCCAGTAAGTGCTATCCACAGCCATCTCTCCAATTTCTACTGCTCATAAAACTCACCTGTGCCCGCTTCTTGCCTCTTCTACTTTTTCTTACCTGGGCTTTGCTTTCCTTTGCTTATTGTTTCTATCACCCAAGAATAAAACTGCAGAGACACTGAAGCTGTACCTGTAGCTTCCTGTAAAAGGGCAATGCTCTCATTATGCTAATAGCTCAGGAGTTTAAAGACCCCAATTATATCCCAGGCTTCTTGGATAATGTTTGGCAAGTCACATGCTCTGCATACTTGGACATCCCTCACAGAAGCCAGGCAGGCTCCATATATAAATGAAAGAGAAATTAGAAATAATGTGCAAGGCTCTGGCTGAAGCTGGAGCCAACGCCTTTGTCTCAAAATCTAGGGGAGTATCATAAATAGTACTGTCAATGGTGATGGCAGCCAAATTATAATTCTTTGCATTTCAAGTAGATATCTGAATTCGAAGCATTTTTAAATGGAAAGTTCTCAACAAAGAATATATTAAAACCATAATTAACTTAGCGTTTCAGGTGTTAGATGGTATGAAGAATGTGAGCAACAGAGAATCCAAGGAGAGCATTCCAGTAGAACTGCCTTTCTTCATCATTTCACTCAAACAGTTTGCCTGATCCCAGAAGAGTAAATTGTACACAGAGAAAATCATCATTGTGAAACCCTCCCCAGACATCAGTGAAAAATTGCCTTGGAAGATTAGGAATATTAGCAAATGGAGTTCTGTATGAGTGGTGCTCCAGGTAAGTCCATGTTGACATACCCTTCATCTCTAAATTACTGGGTGAAATGGATGGGGCCAAGCTGGGCTGAGTAAACATCAGAGTACATTATTTCCATAAAAAGGTTATAGCCTAGAACTAAATTTTGCATCATGGTTATAATAGCACTACTCTGGGAAATAAGCACATTAGGACATGCAGATTTCATAGCATCAGCTGTTCCATCCTTTTAAGCCACATTTCTGATAGAACATTTCCTTCTTGTAAATTGGGAATTTGTTCTATTTTTATAGAAATGAGCTGATTGTAAAATGGCATCCTGTCCAGTGTACACAGCTTTCTCTGCCACACAGGGACCACAGAACAATTATCAGAGGCATCTATTGAAGCACTATGGTAATTTGGCAAATGTTACTTTGTTTTCAGATAAAATAAACTGTTTTATTTTATCTGAAGGGCATTTTAAGTACTCCTCTTTTTGCTTACTTTGTTTAAATTGTCTTGTTTCTCTTACCCGTTTAAAAGCATTTCTCTGTTTACTGTGTTTTTCATTTTGAGTGCTCACATCCAGTTCTGGGACTGATTGCCTTTAAGGTCTTCTATGAAGCTGAGCATATGGGCGCTCATCCCAAGGTGGAGCTGTACAAGGATGTCAACTTAAATGAGGAGGTCAGTGACCTAATTAACAATTTAAAAATACTACGTCCTCTGTATGAGAAACAGAAGAATGTTTTCCACAGCTGTGGTGTTCCCCTTAAAAATAAAGCAATTTCTCATAGGCATGGGTTCACCAAAGCTTGTCTTCTACTGGTAGTGGATTATTCCTTGTACGAATCTGCTGATGCATTGCAAGAAAAGAACATAGTCCTACTTCCTGCACATCCACATCAGCACAGGAAGACCAGAGTGTGTACCTTCAGTTGCCTGGTTTTCCATAACTCTAATAATAACATGAAAAATGTGGATTATGGGCCTTTTAATTCTACCCTCTCCTTCTGATTTTAGCATTCAGCTTCTCAGTGATATCTTTTCCAATGGGAATGAGCACAACCATATGTTGCATGTGTGTTAACAAAATTTTCCAATAAATCCAAGGCATTCCTTGAGAGTTAGAGCTGATAATCCTCAAGAAGAGCTGCTAAAATCTTGGCTATTCTGCCCTGTTTCCTGTACTCAGATCACTCTAAACCCAGACAGGGCCAGGCATTCAGTGATTTCTGGGTGGGTGAACACCCTCTCTTGCTTGTAGAGCACACCTTACCCAGCTCCAGATGCTCTTTTTATTGTGCTTTAGGAATGCAGGGGAAATTCTGTCTGGCCAGGTCCAGAGGGCTTTGCCAAAGACTGGGATCCCAACAGCCTTGTGTCCTTAAGGAACCCAGATAAAATTTCCTTTCTGAACTAGGAAGGAAAAGAATCGTGTCACATTATTTAATGTGTCTCCAGGAACTCGTGAATGCCCAGCAGCTTTCATTACCAGCAGCAGTCAGTGCAGTCCCTGGCCTTGTCACTGTGAGAGTGCCATGGATTTCCTACATCTCCTCCTTTCTGGAAAGGACTACATACCCTACTGTGCTGCACAGCTCTGCTTTGCCAGAAAGACCACTTTTCCTTTTAAATTCATTTTTCCTCTTTTGTTTTTCTTTTGTTGATGACCATTAATTCTGCAATAACAGTAGAATTGCCACCACTTCCGTTGGTTTGCAGAGAGGAGCAGACAGGAAAGACAGGGGACAAAGGAAGTGGTGGAGAACTTTCTGCAGCTGACTTGCTCTTCCCTTTTGTTACTGTGCAGAGAATTCTCTATGCTGGTGTTGGGGTTTTAGGAGTTCTCCTTTTGTTTTGGTTTGGTTTTTTTTCCCTCTTAAGGAATTTTCCCAATACATGTTGCTAAAAGGCAATAATGACTGGCTATTAACACAGACAAAAGAAGTTATCAGCTCAGGGGAGGGGTGCAGCTTGCTACTCTTGTTACCTGAGGTTTCCCATGTAAGGGAGAGATACCGAGAGATTTGAGACTGGGAAAAACAGAGTTGGGGGCAGCCCCTAGCTCTCTCCTGCTCTCTCTCTCAACTTCAGAGCAGGACGGTCGGAGCTGCTGCTTCGGGAAGGGAATTCGTGGCCACCACCGTGTTCCAGCCCGGTCCTGCTTCTGCCGTGGGGTGAGCCTCTGCTCATGAGAGCAGCCACTGAACTGTGACCTTATTAACATCTACCTCACTAAAAGAGGGACTTTTCACCATCTGCTCCGGTGCCTGAGATCCTGAGCCTGCTGCTCCCTGCCCTGCTTGGAGCCAGGCTGCCGCTGTCCCGCCCCCGCCGCTTCTTCGGCGCTGCTCCGAGCTTTCGCTGCACTGCAGCCCTGCACCGCCTGCCTGCCGAGGCGTCCTGGGGCTCCCACTGCGGCTCCAGAGTGTGATACAGCTCCTCCACCACCCCGGGATTTTTGCTCATTCCTGCCATTCCAGCTTGCTGTTTCCGAGAGTCCTGCTGGAGCACCGGGCTCGGCTGTCCCTGGCGGTTTGTGAAGCGAGCCTCTCTCCCATCCCTACCCGGCCCGGTCACGCCGACATTACCGCGTGCTCCCCGAGCTCTCGCCGGAGCGCGCCCTGCAGCCGCGGGGGAACCATCGCACCGGCCCTGCCCACCGGGAGCCACCAGCGCCCCTGCTGGCTGTGACCGGCACTGCACCAAAGGGGAAAGCGCCTGCGGCTGAGAAGGCGTCACTGGGCTTCTGGTTCTGTTTGTTGGTAATGCCACAGTTGTTATTGGTTTGCCTTGTTATACATACTAGTAAAGATCTGTTATTCCTATTCGCATATCTTTGCCTGAGAGCCCCTTAATTTCAAAATTATAATTCTGAGGGAAGGGGTTTGCATTTTCCATTCCAAGGGAGGTTCCTGCCTTCCTTAGCAGACATCTGTCTCTCAAACCAAGACAGCTGGCTTCTTCACTCTGCTTTATCACCTTCATCAGCCAGCCTTGCCTAATCCCAGCCTATATCAATTAATGATCCCTCTTCTCCTGTGCTCCTTTTCCTTACTTTCATCTTTTTGCTGTTTTCAACACCTTCTTGTGTCCCTGCTGACAAGTGTTTTTGAAGAGATCCCGTGCTGCATCTTGTCAGATCTGTTCAGAAGCAGACATCTAGATGGCTTTCCTGCATGCAAGAAACAGAACTGACATCCTTATGTAGTCTCCTCTGTGTACAGCAAATCATGGATTTGAGGTAGTTTAACTTGGAACTAAATGGGGTGATTCTTGTGAGACTGATTATTTTATTGTATAGAGTGCTGTGAAAGTATAATCATCTGCATGTTTTTATATAATTACTTTTGCAGCACGTGTGACATGGTGGAACTAGGAAATAGTGCCCACCACTCCTGAAATGTCAACTGTCTAAAGATCGTGCTCTGTCTGTACCTCTCTTTGATGACAAAAGTAACTGCACCACATCTGCTTTTTGAGTTGTAGGACTGATTGCTCTGCTGAATTCTCCATACCTCAATGCTGTGTGTGCTCTGCAATTTGTTTAATTACCTTTTCAGTCTTGACCAAGTCCTCTTGCCAGTCTTTCATTCTGCAGTAAAACAGTGAGACACAGATGTTAACAGTGACTTTAGTCTGAATACTTCATGGGGTGCTTTGTATGGGTTGATTTTT
>VWPU01025799.1:0-14686 GCA_013398955.1 Callaeas wilsoni
TTGCCCCAGGAGGGAGCAGAGCCCGGGAGAGGCACAGGAGCCAGGAAGGGCTGAGCCAGGAGCTGCCCCTGTGGCCCCAAGCTCAGCACTGACCTTGAAGTGCAGGGCGGGCGGCTGCCACGGCCGGCATCATATGACCCGTTACAAAACACGGCGGGCTCTGCTTAGAGGTTACACGCCGCAGGACAAATTTAACACCCGAGAGCGTTCCCGATCCCACTGGAGGAATTCCTGGCAGGGGCTCAGCAATCGCCCACTACTGTAAGTGGCCAAGTGCCACCGCACTGGTTTGGCTCCAGACACACGAGAAGGACCTTGCTCCTCACTTCTGGTGGGAGAGATGCTTCAGCTGATGGGTGGCACCAGGCAAGACGATGAAACCCCCAGGGGCAGGTGGGCCTTGAACCAGGGAGCAAAGGGAATGTGGAAAAGATGCTGCCCCCAAAAACTTTCACTTGTTTGAGAAAGGTATTTAAGGGCTGTAATTAAAAATTTGTGTTGAATTGCACTGACTACACAGCTCTCCCCATGAAGAGATCCTTTGGGGGAATGATGAGAGCATCGTCTCTCAGAAGAACAAGCAGATGGAATGAAGGCACCCTCAAAGGATGCCCAGTCCACAGAGTCCAATACCAGGGGACTTCCTGGCCTGGCCACGAGGAAGAGAGGCTCAACAGGAGGAGAAACTGTCCCTGCTGCCATCCTACCAGCCATACACGAGCTCTTCCAGAGCCACGCCGGCTGTTTTTGGAGATGGAGCGGGGGGATGCTGCTCCAAAGCAGCGCTGGGGAATGGTGCAGGGCAGGCAGGGTGAGAGAGCCTCTCCCAGCAGCAGAACTGGTCACAGCTCAGCAGCAAGCCAGACCCTGCCGCTCCCTCTCCTCCTCCTCCTTCTCCTCCTCCTCCTCCTCCTCTCCTTCAAAATCCTTTCGCCCGGCCCCAGCCCCGCATTTCTGGAGCAGCAAGAGTCAGCTCTGCCGATGCTGCTGAAGGGCCCCGAGCCAACTCCGGCTATATAACCTCGGGATAAAAACATCAGCTCGGAAACACAGCAACGGGAAAAACAGACAGGCGGCCACGTGTGCGCACATGAGGACTCCTTAACCAGGAGAGCTCCCACTCTAGCACTGAGGTTTGCAGCAATGAGCAATTTGGACTCGTGATTTCAAGGGAAGAGGGATCCTGGGTTCGGTGTTTCCTTCCAGCCCCTGGGAACACAAACCCAGGACCTGCTGCTCCTATCCAAGTTTGGCCTCAGCCCTACACCCAGTGCCCACCCCTGTCCTGTCCACAGGGAGTGTTGCTGGTGAGGCAGGTGAGGATGCTCAGAGTGGGACCAGGTCTGGGTGGGGCTTTGGGTGCCTCCAGCACCTGATGATGAGAAAAGCCCAGGTTGGGGGCACCAGTGTGGAGGCGATGGAGCAGTGACAAGACGACAGAAAACGTCGTCGGGCCAGCAGCTATTTTTATCTGCAAGGACCAACACTTAATACTCTCCTATCTCCCACAAAATGTCACTTGAGCTCCGGCAGAAAGTTTACACCACTTGCAGACAAGGGCTGAAACCCGAGCACGTAATCCGTGCTCCAGTCAAAAGTTTTAGTGGGATTCGCAGCGTCTGGACAGGGGAAGCTGAGAAAAAAAATAAACCCCTTCCCCTGAGAAACGATGGCTGAGGCAGCAGAGAGACAAGACAAGCAGGTCCTCTCATGGCACCATATATTCCCCTGCAGAGTCACCTGCCACATCTGCAGGGCACAAGGGACTTTGTGAGCTCTAGAGCTACCTTGTGACCTCCTCACTAGGCTCAACCAGAATTTAAGTACCCTGAAAGGGTCTTCAGCAGAGGGGGGAGCAGGGAAAGCAAGGCATTCACCACCCCACTCACTAAACACCACAGCCCCAAGGGAGATGAAGGGCTGGGAGGAGTGGGGTGGGGTGGGGTGGGTCAGGCAGAGGTCCTCATCAAGGTATCACGCGTCTTGGCAATTCCCCCCTCTCCACCAAGCATCTCTAACTACTTCAAACACTTCCCCCTCTCCGCTCCCACCTCCTTCCCTCTCACCCCAAAGCCTGGGCTCAGACGTGCCTGGGGTGTAAGGAAAGGAGGCTTCCCTCCCTTAATAAAGCCAAGGTAGAGCAATGCTGTTATTAACAGCAGGCCGGCCCCCCTCCCTGCCCACGGCAGGAATATTGCAGCAGCAGTCCCAGGGGAGCACCCCGGCGCTGCCCTGACAGCAGATGCAATAACGCAGCCCCAGCACTGCCCTGGGATATTGCAGGGAGTGCAAACGCCACTGGGTCCTCCCAGGTCCCCCCTGACATCACAAGCAGTGCTCAGTCTTAGGGATGAATGGATATGTCCCTCTCTGGTCAGGCAAGGAATAGCCGAGATTTGGGACAACATCCTCCAGAGGGCTCTTCCCAGGGGGGCAAAGGAGCAGGGGGAAAAAGAGCTCTGGGCTGGGACAGAGGCATGGTAAAACATGGTGCAGCACAGAGGTGCTCAGGAAATTAGGGTGCCACGCTAAGGGCTTCCAGGGAACCTTACAGGAGGTGAATTTTTCCGGGGATAAAAGGCACAAGCTCATGTGTGTCTTGGAGCTGCCCTCAGCTGCCCCCGGGAGGTTTTTTTCACATCGCACTGTCTGTTTTTTAAATTAAAAAGACTGGAGAAAGCATTCAGGATGGAGGTACAGACAAGGAGAGGACCCAGGAGAGGATAGGGCTGGGTGAACCCTGCTGGGCTCTGCAGCCCCTGGAAATGCTGCAGGATGCTGAGGGAAGGGGGACAGCCGTGGCTTCCTAAAGGGACACAAGCAACTTGGAGGAATCAAATAATAGACATTGACAAGGAAAACCCACTCCACTAGCCCCAGAAATCTTTTCTTACAGCAAGGAGTGGGGTAAAAAACCCTGGAGAATACACTGGAGAGGCAAAACTCACATTCCTGAGATGGCCAAGGAGTGATCACATCTATCTCCCTCCATCTCCCGTTCCTAAGATCCATTTCTGAAGCATCACCAGCCAAGAAACTTTGGTTGATTGGACGTGGTTAAAGCGAAAAACGCACGCAGAAAACCTTATAGCTGAAATTTAAATGGTCTCCACAAACATCTTGCATATTTTCAAGGACACTAAGGAAATTCACATTTTTTCCCCCCATATTTTAGACTTAAAAAAATGCCTCAAGGGAAAAAGTTATTTAGAACTACTTAGGAAATACAAAGGATGAAAAAGCCTGTAATTATTTCTCTGCCAAGGGCTTGTCAGTTTGAAAATCCCCGCTCTTGAACCACTAATCCTCATGGCAAAAAAAATGCAGCTTCGGCAAGATGCATCATTGGTTGACTTTCGCTGCACTTTTCCAGCACAGGGGGACTAAAGGGAAAGGTGTGGATTTGGGTGTCATTTCATCAGCACCTTTCACCCACAACGTGCCTGATGCACGTCCTTGGCTGACGAAGGCGACCTGCAAAGCATCACCCCGAGGTGAGGCTGCTCTGCCTGGGAATGGTGCTCTGCAGGCATCAGGCCCGGGAGGGAAGGATCATGGCTGATGCTTGGAGACAGAAGTGCCAAAACAGGCAAAAATAAATCAGTTCAAGGTGGGGGTATACTTACTTTAAAAGCCAAGGATTCAGGGAGTTCCTGGGATGTTTTGTTATGTGGTTGGAAATAGCATAAAGACATTATTGGCAGGGAAACTGCACTTCCTCTGGAGGATGGGGATGGGCCATCCCAGCAGAGCTGGGATTTGGGAGTGGATTTGGGCCTCTGGTTTAGCAGCCAGACTCATCACTTCATGTCCTCCTGCCGGGATGAGGACGGGTGGCATCGGTGCCTCTGAACCATTGTTTTGAGAAACAAAACAATGCCATGGAACTTGTTGTGTCCCACACACCGGCACCCCAACAGCCCTCCCCAGCCCGGAGCATCTCCCACAGGAGCTGTGAGAAGTGAGTGACACCAGACAGAGCGGGTGAGCAAGCCAGCTCCTGCTGCATCCCAGCACCCACCCACCTGCGGCACTGCCTGGGTCTGGGGCTGCACAGGGCATCTGGCACAGCAGGAATGCTTTGTCCCTGTCACGGGCAGCTTTCCCACTGCCACGGATAAACATCTCACCTCAAACTACATTCACCACGCAGGGCCCTCCATCCGTCTTCACCCACCTCTGATGTCTTCTTTCATTGCTTTCTCCTAATCCATCTCCCTACCAGCTCCTCCCACCAACGGGGGTTTAATGCCCTCGAGGTAAGCATGCAGGAAGCGTCTCCTCGTTTCTGGTTAACCCTCCTTCCCAGACCCAGAGCTGAAACAAGCTCAGACTCAGGAGCCCAACCTACAAGACTTTAAGCTTCATTAAACTTTTACGCCAGTCCGTTGAGGTTCCTCTCTCAGCCTCTCATAATTACGGGTGCAGAGGGACGGAGCAGCATCCACCAGAGCAGGCATCAAGAAGTTTCAAACACTTAATGATTTCCTAACCAAGCTCCCACATCCAAAGCGCTGTTTAAAAGGATCTGCTCGATACCACTCCTGTGAGCTGCTGCGCAGAGGAGATGCCAAGATATAAATGATTCAGGATTTCAGCTCCCCATCACCAACCCAGCTGGTCACCCCTTTGGCACAGGTGAGACTCCAAACACAAAAGCCTGAGCCATCCCACCACTCCAGAGTCCAAAAGCTCCCAAGCCAAGATGATGGCTGGGTTCAAGGACACCGTTCAGGTGAGCAACATCTTGCTCTTCCTGCAGCCAAGACCTGGAGCTCAGCATTTCCATGGGGAAATTCAGACCTTGGCTTGGCTGAATCCTGCGTGAGCCTCTTCCTCCTCTTCAGCCCTTGCAGGAATGTACAGGAAGTGGTCTGTAAGGGGAAGGGAGGCTGTGATCCCCTCCTCAGTACCCAGCACAGGACTGGGGTCCTGCACACCCGACACACAGAGCGCAGCTGACATTCCCTCCTCTCCTGCTGCCTCTCCAAGACTGGAAATGGAAAAGATGCCCCAGAAGCGTGCTGTAGGGCAGTTCCAATCCAGGCTCAGCACAGAAATCATCACGCAGGAGTTTTGGGGTTGTGCCTCAACAAATGCCCACCTCCACTAGCAGCACCCATGAATTTATTCATCTAAATCACTGCTGTGGAGGTCACTGCAAAATTGTGACATTTCCCTCCTCCCATTCAGATAAACCACTGCAGGGGTTAATAACCCTTCTTATAGCTAAGATGCAGTTTTCCAGAATTAAAGACTTAGCGGGGCCAGTGAATTCCAAGCAGAAATTTTGCCAACAAAAGCATCCCTATGATTTTATGATGGCAAGAAATAACAACACTGACTCTTTCAAATAAAAAAAGCTCCTGCAGCTGAAAACTGCCTTCAAGTCCCTTAATCTGTTTCTCTCTCCTTCCCAAATTTTTCCATCCAAAAGCTTCCCTGAGCTTTCAATAGCAAAGAGAAAATTCCCACCTTACTGTTCCTACTTAGCCACCTTGGGCGACGCTATGCAGCGAAAAATCAACTTATAGCATGGCCCCACTGGCCCCAGGCAGGAAGGAAGGAGTCCTTGGACACACAGGCTCCAGGTTCATCCGAGGAGCTCTGAAGCACAACATCAGAGGAGAGGATGCACCTCCCAAAGAGATCAATTGCATCCAAACAATGGATTCTCCAGGAATCGCCCTTGCCTCTTATGCTTTTAAGACCCCACTTTGCTCCCTTACAGGGCAGGGAACCTTGCCCAGAGGGATTTCGGGGGCTCTCCACCCCACTGAGATGGTGGTTGTCATTCCAGAGGAACAGACGCACCGGGGAGGGGGATTTTGCACGGTGGCAGCGGGGGAGGAGGACAATGGGCCGAGGAGCGATGGTCCCGTGAAAAGGGATTTGTTCCGCTGTCAAGGACAGCGTTAGGAAATGAAGCCCACGAGGGAAGGAGAGGGGTAGAGACAATGTACGGACAGCGGTGACAGGGAGACAGCTGGGAAGGACCAATGCTGAGCCCTGATGGGCTCGCAAAGCACAGGGACTGGCCGAGGAAGCGTCCTCCAGCACCCTCTGCCCTTCCAGAGTTTGCCCCGAGGAAGAGCAGGATGTCTCCGTGCAGGGAGAACCATGCACCCGCAGCCACGGAGCCACAGCGACCCTCCGACGAGGATAAGCATGGCTGCCTGCTGGGATGTGCTGGGATACAGAGGAGAGGGGTTCTCCTACTGGTTTGTGCCTTCTCCTATCAATCTGTACCAACGTGTGCCTGGGAGGAGCTGGTTTCCCTGCAACACAAACTCTGGCTCGCCTTTGGTCAAAGGTAGCCCAAGGTGGAAAACACAAAGGCGAGCGTGACATAAAAATTAGCCAGATCTGGAGAGACACAGAGAATTCATACCCAGCATTCAAACTTGCCCAGAAAGATACTCTAAGCACTTATGATGATGAAAGAAGCATTTTTTAGCTGGATTTGTATTTTCAGCTCCGTTTCACGGGTGACAGAGCCAACTCTCAGTTCTTTCTCTTGCGTGCAACCTTGGTCCATCATACCCAGACCAGGCTTAGTGCAGAAGACCTGACCCCAAAAAACAGGATCATATCCATGGGCACATGAAATGCTCTACTAAAAAGAGCTAGGTGCATGCAAGCACAGTGCAACAGGAGAAAATAAATTATTTGCACTGAACACGACATGATTTCACCCCTGTACTCAGAAACTCACAAGTCACCCTCCTGGAAAGCTCCAACTTTCGTGGGAGAAACTCCCATTTTCAGCCAGCCAGCCTATAAAACGTGGAACACCTGAAGGATCCCCGACAAGCTGAAGAAAGCGAACTTTTGTTAGTTAAGACCCCAGAAAAAGAGACAAGCAAGAAGACAGAGCCACCAGACAGAAAATCCCCCAAATAAACGGAACTGGGTGCCATCAGCCCAACACTGTGCCCCTGCTGCCCACGCAGCCCCGGCACGGCACCGCTCAGCCTGCCCCACGCCTTCTGCAAAAGCTTTGGCATCTGGCTGTCCGTAAATATTTGAGGTGGGAAGCCAGGAATTACAGAACCCCTCTCCTGGGCAACCAAGGTTTGACCATCTTAAAAAAAAAAAACCCTACGAAAACAAACACACAAACCTCAAACAGAGCTGCAATGAGATGCCTGCCGGTTTCACAGAGACACGTAAGACAACCCCGGTGCATCCTTTGCCCCGAGGGCCAACAACCCCGGGAGAAGATAACCACAAACCAGCTGGATTCTTTCTGCCAGGAGGCAAGATTCCATCCAGGATAAAAGTATTGAGGAACAAAACTACGGGCTGTCATAGGGTTGGCCACGACAGAGAGCGCCGCTAGCCCCCCTCACCTTTCCCCTTCTGAAATCTCAAACAAATACACAGAAATTCAAATTTCTCGTGAACATTACACATTTATGTAAAAAAAGAAAATTGAGCTGGCTTGACCCCAGTATTTTCCCCTAGTAAAATGCAAATATTTTCTCCCTGCTTTAAGTATCTTCCTCACTCCTGCTGCGGAGGAGGAGCTTGATTGAATTGCAGGTAAAGGCACAGTCCTCCAGCCCAGGCCCCATCTCTGCTTCGTTTATGCATCTGCAGAGGGCACGAGCCAGAGACAAGAGAGCAGAAAGAGACAAAGAACATCTTGAGAAGAAAAATACCCAGGACAATTCTCATTCCCACCTCCCTCCACCTTGGCTGCAGCTTCCTCTTCCTCAGACCTGCTCCAGCACTGAGTGCTGAGTACCCCCTTGGCTCCACACCACGGGGTTCATCGGAAGTGGGGAACTGTGAATTCAGATCCAAACCACTGGGTTTTCCCCTTCCTCAGCCAGAAGCAGGACCTGCACCCTTTTGAGCAGGACACCAGCCCTAGACCCCCAAAGCCCCCTTGGAGCAGGAGAAAGGGGTCCCCCCAGGGCGAGCGTGCAGCACCAGAATCAGAAACTGCTGTAGGTTTGGGTGCGTTGAGGCCATCCCACTGCTGCCAGAGGGGATGGGGGCAGCCAGCAGAGATCAGTCTCCCCGGCAGCACACGCGGCCACCGGCAAATCCTGCCCGCACGCTGGGCAGCCGTCAGCACGGCTCACACCCAGGACCACCACCCGCTCCCAAATCAGCTGGGGGTGGCCACACCATCAGGTTCAGAGCCTGCTGGAAGGCTCCTTGAGGAAGCGGCGAGCGAGAAACCGGACTGTGGGCTCTCTGAAATCCCCGGCTCGGCAAATCCCTCCCTGCGCCTGGCGGCTGCGAGCAGGTGAAGAACCGGCGAGGCGAGGGCTGGCGAGCTGGGGCAGGAGAGGACCCCAGCTGTCTCTCCAGCTGGTGGAGACAAAATTCTCATCAAAACGAAACAAACCCCTCTTTCTTCCCCAGTCGATTTCTTCCTGGTGCCTTCATCAGGACTGCAAAAATCCAAAGCAATTCTCACAGCTTTAAGAGCCCCAACAGGGGCTGATCAGGGAGCACCAGCTCGTAGAGTGGGGAAAAAAAGGAAAAAAAAAATCACTGTATGTCCAAAATAAGATGGCAGAAACCATGAGGAGTCCCGGGGATGCTCAGGTTGTGGCTCTGACGGCACTGACCTGCAGTCTCCAGGATCCCACTGCCAATGCGGAGGAGAAAGGGTGACCCCAAAGCCACCCCTGTCCCCACCACGGAGGGAGAGATGACAAGTCTATTCGACTGCCTCGCTCCCAATCTGCCAAACGTCACTCGCTTCCAGGCCTTTCCATGAAACGTTAATTGTAAGACAAATCTAATTAAGGGCAGAGAGAAGGGGCAAGATGCCAAATCTCTTCTTCGCTCCCTTTGGAAAGGGGGAGCCCCACGAGTCAGAGGACAGGGCTTGGTGGAGATGGAGGCAAGGCCTATTTTGCTTGCCTGGCATTTCCAGCATGGATCCCACAGTGGCCTCTGTAACGCTCCTCTGGCTGCATCCTGCTGCTTCCCTGCCTTCCCACCCCCTGCCGGCACAAAAAGTTGACTTAATAACAAAAAACAAAAGAGGCGGTGCCTGGTCCCAGCCCAGCAGTACCAACCAGGGCATCCCTGGTGGGGATGAGGCCAGATTCGGCTGCCCCACAGCCACACTCCTCCCAGCCCACAAGGAGTCAGCGCTATTCCTCCAGGAGCTGTGCGTGAGGACAGAGAGGTGCTTGCTACAGGAGATGAGGTGCTAGGTGGGGATGGAGAGCGGGCAAGAAGCATGGGAAGCACTAGAGGGAAAGACTGAGAGATTGGAAAAAAGACCACCAAAGGGGGATGTTGTAGAGCTGGCGTATGCTCTGCTACCCCGTCCAGCCCAGCCTGACTGCTCCCAGTGCCTGGCCAGCTGGAGAAACCCAAGTTAGCACCATCCTCTCCACAGGATGCCCTACAAGAAGGGAAACGGGCCTCCAGAGGACATGCTGGACTGCAGCTGGGCTGACCTGTGGCTCTCTGGAAGGACAGTTCTCTCCCATCAGCCACAAAAAGCACAGAAACTCCCACTTCTCCAAGTGAGAGAAGGCCAAGGACTGCAAACCACCAGGACAAACCCACAACACCACAGGAACTCTCCAGCTGGTGGGACCAGGCTGTGCTAAAGTGTCCAGCACCACCTTCATTCGATCCATTTGGGATTATTCCCCACACAGCCCTTCCGGGCTGGGGAAGCAGCGCCAAGGCTCGCAGCTAATTGCGCAATTACATTCATTACCCACGTTAAGCAAGATAAACAGCCACCATGCTCCAAACCTCTTCCCTCTCTCTCCCCTACAGCAGCAGCTGCCAGAGGAGCCTCCAGCGGGCGAGAGGAGGCTGCCCCAGGCCTACAGATCCATCCATGGCCTGGCAGGACCACGCTGCCGAGGATTCAGGCTCATCCCCCGTGCGTGATTTTAAAACCCAATGCCAACGAGTTCCACTGCATGCATGTTCTTTTGTGTGCACACTGGGAGGGTGGAAGGATTTTTAGTTTTTTCCTTTGCAACCGGATGCGACCTCACGTTTTAACTCACGAAGGAGGAGGTGGAAGCACCCACATAAGCCCGTGGCTCCGGGAGCACAGGGTTTTAGAGGCAGGAAAGGAGAGCCCTGAGACGACGGCACGGAAGCTGGCAACAGCACAGAGCCATCAAGCCGCGTGAAGACAGGGCGAGCATCACACAACTGCCTGCCTCGGCCGGGGAGCCCGGCACGACGGTGGCGGCTCGGGGGCTGCAGCCGCCCCTCCACTGCCGGCGCCCACATGCCAGGCCTGCTCCAAGATGTGCTGGCCATCTGCTCCTGCCAGCCGGGGCTGGGGCCGGGGCTCTGCGCCGTGGCTGGGGACGTGCCAAGCCGTCCCGCCGTCGCCACGCTCCCCAGCTGCGCCCCCCGTCATGACCACACCGCTGTCAGCGCTCCCGGCCCCCTGAACCTGCAGTGGGGATCTTCCCGTGCCTCCAGGTCCTCCCTGCATCCCTGGCTCTGCTCAGCCCATGCAAACCTACTGTGAAACACCACCAGGCAAGAGGGGGCTCAACGATTCCCGTCCTCATGCAGATTTTAAGGCTCCAGTGCAGCCCTACTCTTCCCATCGCTTCCAGCACTCCTCCCCGTTTATGGCCAGGTTTGGTGTTGCTCCCCCAGATCTGCCATCACAAAAGCCTATCCCCCTGACCACCACCACAGGGGCCCCACAGCCGGGCCACGTCCCCAGGGCCACTCTGCAGTCGGGGAGCCGGCCAGGGCGAAGACTGAACCTTGTCATAGTTGAGACTTATCAGGTTTGGACAAGCGCCGGGGGCTGCCGCGGGATTCGGGATGTTCTGTAACGAACGTCCTCTGCTCCAAATAGACGCCGTCCCAGGGGCACGGGCTTGAGCCGTCCCTCTGCAGGAGCCCTCTCCATCAGCGCTGGGGAAACTGCCCCAAGAGTGACCCCCAAGTCCCCAAGTTCCCAGACAGCATCGCTATCTGAACCGCCCTGACCCGTGGCACCCCAAAGAGATGCCGAGACCCGACCTGGCACCCTCAGTCTTTAATCCATCCTTTTCCAAGTCCTGTCTCAAGTTCTTCCTCTTTATGAAAGACAAAGAAATGTAAAACATGTGTTTTAACAAATTATTCCTCAATTTCTAGAGTCCAGCGAGTCAGATGCTTGCTTAAATCTGTCCGTAACACTTTCCATGGGTGTATTTATAACTGAAGGCATAACTGCCGTCTTGCGTTCCCTCATTAACCCTCTGCGGCCTTGTTACAAACAGAGCTCAAACAGAGAGCGCAGAGACGTGTCGGAAAATTCTGCACCTACTCGTCCCTGGGAAAACACCCCAACGCTCACCATCTGGAAGAGAAATCCCTTCTTTCAATCTAGAAAAAAAAAAAAAAAACAACCAAAACCAAACACAACCGCAGAACACCAATGCCGTGACAGCGGCAGGCTGGACCCCGATCACTTCCCCGACACCCCCAGCATTCCACACGCAGCCACCCCAGCCCTCCCACCCGGAGAGCTCCGGGCTGCCGACGGAGAGGCCTCCGGAGCCCGGCTACGCCGCTGCCGCCGGGAGGATCGGCCGCTTTCCACCGCAAGGAGTGTCAGTCACTTGTGATAATTAACCAGCTCGAGATAATGAGCTCAG
Source organism: Callaeas wilsoni (assembly GCA_013398955.1). Lineage (NCBI taxonomy): Eukaryota > Metazoa > Chordata > Aves > Passeriformes > Callaeidae > Callaeas > Callaeas wilsoni. The sequence continues at coordinate 11,613 of VWPU01025799.1, forward strand.
TCTGAGAGCCGCGGCTCTTCCTCCGCACGTTTCGCTCTCAAATCCCTGCTATCGGCATCGGCACCGTGGTCAAAGCAGGCACAGTGCTCCTGCACCCAGGAAAATGCTCAGTCCAAAGAGCGGGCGGGCATTTGGGAAAAGAAAGAAGGCTTTTTGTTAAATAAAGAATATTATATAAAGCTCGGCAGAACAGTTCCTTGGGGCTCTGCTCTGCATCCTTGCCATCACCAGGTGAGGAGTCACACCACCGGCACGGCAGAGAGTCCTGCAGGGGGGATGGAAGGAGAAGGGACACACACCTGCAGCCCCGTGCTACAATAATTAATATTAAATGCAAGATGACAGTAACAGGATGGCAAGAGGCAGGCGGGTGCAGGAGGGGAAGAGGCCGGCAGTGAGTCAGGGCTAAAACCATCACACCTCGGGGAAACCGCCCGTCGCAGAGCCTGAGCTTCCCGGCTCAGGCAAAAGTCAGCAATCCAAACACAACCGGGAAATAACCAGGATAAATGGTGCTATCACTGGACCCTAGGAAAAATTTGTGACATTATTTTTCCCCGCAATCATCCTTGTCCATCCCAACAGTGAGAGAGATGGGCACAGCAAGCAGCCAACTGCGGCGCCGATTTCTTTCGTGGCCAACAGACATCAGAGGAGGGTTTCAGGTTGGAGCCACTTCAAGAGCTCACAAGCTGCAGTCAAGAGTAAAATCCACATGTGCTGCAAGCTAGAAAGGCATTTCTGGGTAACAGTCACCCCAATTTCTCCTTGATGGTCCAAACAAAAACACCGATAAAGCAGAAAATGAGAATTAAATTGTGTTGGAAATTTATGAGAACCAGTAGCCAAATTTCGACAGACAAACAAGCAGCGCACCCAATCTCAAATTTTTTGCCTACAAAAACCCACCCTGTGGCTCAGTTCTCTCCTTTCCACTCTCATGGCAGCTAATTCTTCCGCTCTTTCGTAAACATTTGAAAACAAGGTCACGCGCACAAATTCTGCTTTCAATTTGCCTTGTATCCATAGTGATTAAACTCAGACCCACAATACGGGATTTAAAGGAGGAAAAAAACCCCCCAAAAAACCAAAAAAACCCAAAACCCCAACTTTAAAAAGGCCTGGAGCTGGGCTAGCCCTGAGCACGCTCGCCAGCTCGCCGAAGGCCAGGGACGAGAGCATCAATGATCACTGTTTTCTCCTGTAACAGTGACAGGGGAATTAAACTGCAGGGCTCCGACAGCCATGCTATCGCCATAGCGAGGGATCCGGCCCCCCACCTACGCCCTCCTCAAGAAACAACCAGCCCAGAGGCAACAAAAACTTAACAGCTCCGAAACTCGGCCAGGCAGCGGGGTCCGGAAAGGACAGCAAGAGCAGAATGAGCAGGAAAAAACGAAAGCAGCTCCAGGAAAGGAAAGACTCAGCAGCCTTCTCCCCATTCCCACTGGAATGGTTTTCCTTTTAAATGAGAAAAATAATTTTCTCGTTGTCTTCCCCCCCAACCCCACACTTGCCAAAGGGGAAGCGTCAAGGCCGGTAGCTTTAACCACCTACATCCAAATTTCCCCACCATCACAGACCCGGATACAGGAAAAACCTCTGCTTGACAGGCAACACCGAATTCAGCAGGGCCCTCCCTGGTTCCTGCCGAGTGCCTCAGTTTCCCCACCATCTGGGGGGAGAGCAACAGCATTTTCCTGCCTGTGAGGATATTCGGAAAATAGCCTTGTCCAGGATAAGGAGGATATAACTTTCCCCCTGCAGATGCTCCATAGGAAAATAAAGCCAGAGGAGACAGGAAAATGCTTTGCCCCGTCCCCGCGCAGACCTGGGGTTACCGTGGGTCTCCCAGGCTCCTAACAAAACATCCTCAACTCCCAAGGCACAACCTGAGCACAACGAAACACCTCTAAAAAGGGGAGAACCGGGGTGCAACGAGACTGCGGGGCAGAAGCACAACTTGCCACGCAGCACAGCAAGGGCTGACACCTCTCGGGACATACAGGGCAGGGGAAGTGGGGAGCAGCAGTGGGACACCAGTCCCCGCAAGCTTTAGCAGGGCACTGGGGCTTTATGGGCACTGAGAACAGAGCGAAGGGGGCTCCCCGAGGGACAAGCGACACTTACTTCTCATAGTCCAGCTTGCAGTAGAGCTTCTTGTCGCGGTAGAAGCAGGTGGTCTGCAGGGGCTCCTTGCAGGACGCGCACTGGACGCACTGCTCATGCCACAGGCTGTCGTTCAGGCGCAGCAAGAACCGGTCCAAAATCACTCGCTGACACCCTTCGCACACCGACTTGGGGGTCGCGGCTCTGCCTGCGGGGAAGGAGCCGGGGGCTGGGGTGGGCGGAGGGAAAGGCGGCCGGGGAGACGGGCCGGGCGAGGGACGGACGGAGGGTCCCGCGGTTCTCGCTTCCCCCGCACAGGCTCGTGGGTCGCGGGGGGACGGGGGTGTGCGGGGAGCTGCTGCGGAATCCAGGAGGGACCTGTGCCTTACGGCAGCTCCGGGGGGGACACATCGCCCCCGATTTCGTTCCTCTTGGAAAGGCGGCAGCGAAGCCGCAGCTCAGAGGGCGACTGTTTGAAACCGATATTAAAACGAAGATAAAAAGAAAAAAGTGAATTATTTATTGTTCGATACGAAGGAGAGCCCTTCGTTACAAGGGGTGGTTAGGAGGACACACCATTTAATGCAATCGCGGAACGAACCGGGAGCGGCGAAGGCGGGCGCCGGGGGCACACCCCGGGCCAAGGCAGCGGCGCGGCGCCGGGCAGGAACGAGCTGCGGAAAGCTGCCCCTGGGGCTCCCGAACCCCCCGTGCCCATCCATCGCTCGGGCCCGCCCGGCCGTGCCCCGCCCTATGGGGTCCCCAGGAGGGCAAGCGGGGTGCCCCGACTTACCCAGCAAGGAGGAGAAGGGGGTCGCGGGGTCCAGGGCGCTCTGCAAACTCTCCTCCATCTTCAGCCCGTCCAGCATGGTGGGGAGCCGGGCCAGGCGAGGGGCCGCGCCGCCCGCCTGCCAACACAGCCCGGACACACCGCGCTCAGCCCGGCCGCCGGCCCCGCCGCCCCC
>VWPU01025803.1:0-16980 GCA_013398955.1 Callaeas wilsoni
GGGGGCGGAGCTCGGGGAGGGGCGGTGGCGGGAGCGGGAGCGCCCTGTGCCCGCCCCGCCCGGACGCGACTGACGGCCCGGACAGCCAGCAGCGACCGCCCGCGAGAGCGGGGTGCGCGCCGGCCAATCCCAACGCGAGAGGGGAGGGCTCAGTTGGCAGAGCGCCCAATAAGCGCGGCCGCTCGGAAGAGGCAACCAACCGCCGACACCGCAGCGAGTGCTCCCGCCCAGGGTGCTCAGACTGACAGCCGGGCCCGCCAACCGGCAGGCGGCCGTGGGCCTCCCGCCAATCGGCAGCTCCATCGCGGCGGCTGCCGGAACACTGAGGGCACAGCCCGGCCCGCCCGGCGTTCGGTGACGCTGCCGGGGGCCGGGCGGTCGCTGTGGCGCCGGGCCCTGCTCAGCCGGTTGCCGGTACATGCTTGGTAATTTAAATTAAAGCTCTTCATTAAACGACCTCTCCCTCGGAGGTGAGAGGCGCGCGGGAGGGCCCGGCCGGGCCCCTGAGCAGTTGCACCCGGTCGAGAGCGGCCCGCGTCCCTCAGCCGGGCCCCGCCCCTCTGCCTTGGCCCCGCCCGTCGGCCCCCGCGAGCGCGCACCGCCCGCGCGGGCAGGGGCGGCGGGACGCGCACTGCGGCTGGAGGGCACCGCGGGCTCTCAGGGACACACGGGGACACAGTGCCTGACACGGACTCCCACGGGCTCACAGAGACAAACACCGGCTCCCGCGGGCAGCCAGTGTCCCTGCTGAGGGTGCCACCAGCCGGAAGAAAGCTCCAGCTCCGGGTGCTTTCCGGTGTGATTCACTTCTAGATGGAGGCCGTAACTCGTGGGGGAGACTCAAGGGAGTCTTATAAGGAGAAGTGCAAACTGCGGGTTTTCCTGTCAGGTACTGTCAGGTGTGCGTGTTTGAGTTTCTTACCGAACCTTTGTCCGAGAATACTTTTTAAACTAGAGTGGATCATATTTTGAAGTAGAGTGAGTCAGAGTGAACAGGACTGTGTTGGTCCTCTCCAGTTTGCAGTGAAGGACAGCAGAACATTGTAGATTTCTGATCGTTTAAGAGAATACAGAAAAAGATCTTTAACCAGTTAGGCTCTGCTTATTGTTCCTGGATATAAAACGGACAGACAGGAGCACCAGCCATCCCCACTCCTCCTCAACAGCAGTGACAGAGAAGTAGAAGTTACTATCCAAGTTAAATTTGTCAAAGATGAAGCAGTCACACGTCACAGGCTCCATGCTGCAGTCACAGGGACACCGTGCTGGGAAGCTGACACAAGTAGATGATGTTCACTCTTGCCTCCTCCAGGAGTTTGAGGAGCTGCCATACCTGCTTCCAGCGAGCCCTCTTATCCCCTGCGGCTTTCACACCTCCCTTACTCCAGCATTTGCACTAAGTTTCAAGTCTTTTTTTATCTCTTTCCTTTTTTCATATTCTTCCTATTCTCTCTCCCCCACTTCCACTGTTACAAGGAGAAACAGTCAACATGGAAGGAGGGGAACATACAACTTCATTCCAAGAAGCGGAATGCTTGCTGTACCCTTACTGTCCCTCTCTCAGTTAAGGCGTCTGTTCACAGAAGTAGCGGGACACTTTATGGTGGTTTAGGGTGTCAGGTTTTTTTTCTAAGACTGGTGAAATGTCAGAACCAAACTACATGTTACACAGATGTAACAACTGTATATTTTTGTGAGCTGTCCCTCACCAAAACTAGCCAAACTACCACTATTTTGATTAGGGATTCAAGTCACACCCATTCAGGAAAAGCAGCATGTTAAGAAATATTTGTATCACTGAGGCTGCATTTATGTTGTGAAATCCATTTTTCAACTGAAGAATGCAATTGAAAAGAGCCCAGCTTTGTTTTGAGGAAAAGTTTTACTTCCTAAGGAGTAGCTAGTGTTAGTCATTTTCTATTACTCCATGCTAGTGAGTGATGACTCAGTGTTGACCATGAAGAGACAGACCAGTTGTGCTTAAATCCTACAACACACAAAGAAAAACACCTTCTGTGGTTCTGTTATCTTAAGTTCATGACTCAGGTTACCAGATCTACCCTCAGGTCTAGGCAGGCCAGCAAATCTGACTGTGAACAAACCAATTTACATCAAAGTTATACTAAATGGGAGTCTTGAGGAAATTGCAATATTGGTTTAAGAATTTATCTATGAACACACCTGCAAATTTTAGCTGCCAGTTTCTTCTGAAGAGCTCCAAGAAGCCAAACATTAGATTAATATTAGTGCCATAAGGCAGTAATGAAAACAATATTTTTATTTATGTTGTGACACTTAACACTGGTTTCAAACAGAATAATTACATTTGTGAGGTGGCATCATAATACCACAAAAAAGCATGTTACAGAAACAAAGAGTTCTGGTAAAATGTACAAGTTTCACATGAGAGAATGAGCTGTGGAAAAAGTATCTGCAGTTTCCATGAATTGTGTACAAGTTGGTGGGAAAGAAACTAAGGACAGAAAAAAAATCTATACACATGAGTTAAGGCTCTTATTTGCAAATTGATCTTCCTATTGGAAGCATATTGAAAATGCTTTCTTTAAACAGGATGCAGCTTGAGGACTTAAGTCTGTGCAAGAATCTTCACAATTACGGTGCTGTGGAGCTCACTGTCCACATAAGTAGGGGCTGTGTTTGTTTCCTCTTTACACCACTCTGTATTGTACAAATGAGTCTTTACCATATGCACCTAAAGATTAAGATGTGCATGCAAGCTAAGTCCCCATCAAATCTAAAAAGAGAAAAGGCATTTCTTCTCTTGTCCCCATTCAGCAGGGAACTCTAACTGATATTTCTCACGCAGAGGGAAATCAGACATCCCTTTGTAAAAAAACTATATGGAGTTTCTGGAACTACTGCAAAGTAAAACTTGCCGGATTCAGCTTTTAAAATGCATCAAGATCTAAGCAGAGAAAACCAAGTAAACCAGCCTTTCAATTAGGAGCAGTGTCAGGGACATCGGGTTGCACTTCTGCTGAGGAAGACAAAGAAGCACCATGAACAGAATTTTTGCGAGCACTGAGGAGAATGCAGAGAACAAAGCCTTTAATAAAATCCCAAACTAAATCAAGTTTCAAAATAGCATCAAACTTGGAATTTAGGTGCTTGGCACAGAAAAAGGGAGATCTCCCAGACAGCTCAAAATCACCTGAGAGATGAAGGTACCTACTATACATTATGCAGTTCATTTAAAACCATCTTCATGCATGTCTGTACTGTACCTCCCTCAAAGCTACATACTCATTTCATTTAGGATTTTGGAAGCCATTACAGGAAAGGTCTTTACTGGAAGCTAGCAAAGTTTGTTTGTTAAACAAAATGTTTTCTAGACCTTGTAAGGTACAAAGAAGCCCTGCCGAGCACCAAATGGCCCTGGACACAAGAAAGTAGGGGGTTAAGGATGGCGGGACATTAGCTGGGTAAGAGCTGCTGCTGCTGGATTCTACCTTAATTGCAGGTACAAAGTACCCGTGTGTACTTAGCACAAAGTACAAGTGATGTGTTCCACAGCCTCACAGAACACATCGGTGTTACCCGCACACACTGGTCACCACGTCCACGCTCAGTCTGACAGCAACACGGCTTTGCCCAGCACTGCCATGCTGTCAGCAGGACTTCTGTGCCCAGCTGGGGCAGGCCAGGCCAGCAGCTGCTCAGTCTGAAATACAGCTCAGTGCACGCAGGCCAACACTCTGAACACTGCAAGCTAGTATAGAAAGGGTACAAACCTAAAGTTTTGAAACCCTATTCTTGAGAGCCAAATTGAAAGCTATAGTGAGTGACTTGAAGAGTCAGAAGTATCTAAAAGCTTACTCTTTGCCCGTTTACTCTATGCAAAGGATCACATTTGATAGGAGAAGAAATAGCATTCTGTATGTTGAAAAATTAGCATCACCACACTGGCCAGAATCAAGAGTTCAACTCTTTCTTGTAAAAAGATCCTATTAATCTTGATTCAGGACCTTAGAAGATTAACTAACCCACAACTGACTACTCTGTTACCTACTAAGGAGATGAGATAGTTGGGAAAGGCACACTATAAAAACCCAGTTAGCACAACTCACAGGTATCTTTGGCAGCGCATCCAGTCTAATGAATCATTCCTGTAAAAATCTTTCAAAGGACAGCATCCTATAGCCTTATTCACTCTCAGTTTCTCTGGGACTCCAGGAAAGTTCACACTTGAGAATGCATGTAACTGTAAAATAACTTTCATTCCTTTATTCAAACTTCACATATACAGTGGAGAAAAAGACATTTTAAAATAGATCCATATAATTATATGGAATTTTGCAACATATCAAATTCAGATCAAAATTAAGATATACACTGTATCTCATAACCAAGCTAAAGCTTAAGTGTGTACTTTGTGTAATAAAACCCAGGAACTACTCTGAATACTGGAACATTCACCAGTCAAATTTCACCCAGTGGGAAGTTTTTACAGCAATTTGGAGGTGCAAAATCCCTCTTTACGGCTATACAACCACACTGTAAACAAGTATTTGAATTAGGCAGTTTCCCTTCTAGCTTCCAAAAAGCCTTCATTTTACAAAAGCGGTCGCTGTAAGTTGCGATGGACACAGGAAGATTTAGACCAGTGGTTTTCAGTATGGAAGTTGCCAACCCTAAATGAGTACATCAACAGCAGTTATCTTTAATAAAGAACAGCCAGAGCCTAAGCTCAGCACATCTTCACAGTCCTGATGTGTATTTCCTCGTGGCTGGGTGTTTTTCCTCAGGTGCTAACAGTGCAAACACTGTTCATGCAACTGGAAAGAACCAAACGTTTGAAACAAGAGCCGGAAGAGTAACAGTGGATGTGATTTTAAGAGAAAAGCTGGAGGAAATTTGCATGTTCTCACAATAAGCCAGAGCGAGCTCCACAAAACAACCAGTCCCGATGGAAGAGGTTATGACAGTTAAATGCAAAGTTCAAGTTAGCCGTTTCCAGTGTAAAAACACTCTCTCCACCAGATGTTAGCACTGCTTTAGTCAGAAACTAACAACCGATTCCAAACACCGCTCTTAAGAAATAACACAGCTCTTGTTCTAAAGACTGGGAAAGTGCAGGTAAAAACATACTGAAATCTAGATTAACAGGTCAACACTTTACAAAAAAAAAAAGTTGTAGGACTTGAATAATCCCTTTTTAAACTGCTTAACACATCTGATAAATAGCTTACATGTCAATCTCATATACGCTGTACCGTTTGGCTCTTGAATCCCAAAACTTTCCATATGAGACACCACATCTAGAACACTCTCAAATAAATAGTGAGAAACCAAAAGATAGTGAGTGTTTCAAAGCAAGAGTAACAGTACATCACGGAAGATAATCAGCGCTATACATACAGGGAATGCCATTCTGGTTGAACAGATTATGAAGCAGTATTCTCCATGAAATACTAGGCACAAGAATAAATCAATTAGACAGTGTTTTCTGCCTAATGGACAAGTCTAAAATTAACATTCTTGGCAATACAACATTGTAACTGATATGCTTCTTAACATTTAAGAGCCTTAATTGCAAAAATCATGAAGCGATGTTTATATTTGTGTCTTTGACAAGCAGTTACAGTTCTGGACAGATTTCTTCTATGCTGTGTGCTCTACTTTCCAGCTGGTCACGAGTAACATGTGCTGCATAAGAAAGATTACAAAAAATAGATAATTCTTCACACCCATTGAATATTTTCACAACACACAAATACCCTCCTGAAATCATCTTAGCTTCTCCAAAGATAATGTTTGCCAACCCATCTTAGCAATGTATAAGCTTTTAGTTGGAGAGTGCAGAAACTTCTAAAATAGTTATTTGACCCTCATGCTCTAGAGAGATGGCCAACCCCACTGTTCAGCACACCAAGCACTGAGTGCTCACCTCCCCTGGAACTGGGAGGATTTAACTCAGGCGTTTAGAACTAACACATGAGCTTCCTAAAACACCAGCAAACATAGTACTTCCCAGATAGAATTTCAGTTCCAGATGAGACACTTGAATTAAAAAAAGTCCAAGTTTATACATGAAGGAGCACAGTCAGTTGTGTTTTCAGGAAGTTGTTAACTCATCGTTTTGAGCAAAAGCACAGCAATAAATCAGAGGAAACTTCTTAGTGCTGATCAAAGAATACCTCATCAAAATGATAATCATCTTTTTAAAAGGCCAGTTAGGCTTGGGCATGAGTTAGATTTGGTAACATGCAGTTTAACAAGCGAACAGCACAGTTAACCAGCAAAACTGACTGCCGTGTGCTCCCAGCCTTCTCACTTAATTCGTCTTTTGGGTGATGCTTACCCTGGTTAAGAAAACACAACATATTCTGTATCTACCAAAGGCCAAAGGGCACACCCAGTCAGTGACAGCTCAGCTGCTGGGTGCCATCTGAGCAGGGTTAGCAGAGCAATGCAGCTAAATGAACCAGAGAAAGAGAACAATAGTTTTACTGCTTGTCAATTGAACTGCTATAGACAACACCCTCTGGCTGATACTTTTGTGTAGCAGAAGACAGGTCTGCACTGAAATTATCATGCTTAAATTTACCTACATCAGGAATATTTTCTTCAGTGATTTCAAAGAGAATTTCTAAAGGGAAGGTTTTTATGGAGAGAAACAAAGGTCACTTTTGCTGGCAAAGTCTATTTATGTTATTCAAGGAGTCATAAATAACAAGTAGCCAGAGAAGTGAAATGCTGAAGCAAGCAAATATAGAATCATAGAATGATTTGGGTTGGAAGGAACCTTATAGGACATCCAGTTCCAAGCCCCCTGCCATATGCAGTCTATTACAACTTCTACTTTCTTCTCCACAAAAGAGCTTGGCTGCTGGAATCCATATGCATGGGATAAGGTATGGCTACTTGAGGCAAGAAAGGAATGATCCATCCATTCAAAACACTTGGTAGCCACAATGAATACAGGAGCAAAAATATACAAAGAGTTCTCACCATCACTGACTGGACTGGCCATCTTCATTTCAATCAGCAAGAAATCTCAGTCTGTAACCAAGAAGTGCAACTTGTATTAGTGGACCTAGTGGTATCTGACAGGAGCCTCCTTAAACCTGCCCTAAGTCTTTAGCCCCTTCTTTGAAAGAAGAGTGTAGAGACTGGAAGAGTACTGTTAGTTTTACTCAAATACAAACCAGACAGAATTAGAGAGTAGAAAGGAACATCAGGTAAGAGATGCACAGAATCTTTAAGAGATCTTCATGGATAGAAAAAAATCCAAGTGAAAAGAGATTCTCAGATTGCCTGAAAAATAACCCAGGAGCCAGTGGAACCCCAGAGTCACAACAAACCACTAGGAAATGCCTCTTGTGTCACATCTTTACCTGCAACAATCATCAGTACTACAGAATTCATGTTATTCCATTGGAATAAAAGGACATTGCATGGCAGCTCTCACTCACGTAGATGGACCGGCTGCACTCACATAGCTGAGTGGCAGCCACATCACCTCATGATCTCCACGACTTCCCAACAACTCAAGTCAAATGGAAGAATTTATAAAAATATAGCTACAATACAACATGCAGAAAACCCAGGACATTTTCTTTGCAGTTAAAAGCAAGCATCAGGGTTGTTAGTCAGTTTAACAGAGTGAAGCCAAAACAAGCCATTGCAAAAATCAACTCCTGCATTGCCCAGTACAAGAGTAAGGAAACCCTCCCTTATCTGCTCTAGATAAAAGCACTTAAAAATATAATTTCAAGTCAAAGAGCTCTTTGAAAGTTTTCCAGGTGAATAATCTTTCCATACACTGTTCTCAGGAACATGAATATTAATAGTATTTTGATTTCCCTCCACAAAGGAAACAGCCTAATTTTTAAATACTCAAGTGCTTAATGTAACCAAAACCACAGCATGACCAAAAGCACAATGACCAAAAACCCCAAGTAGCAAGTGTTAAAGCCATCTATTTGAGAAACCTTCTGTAGCTCTAATTAACACTTATGAATAAGGAGATTCTTCTGTGCCCTCAGAATACAGACGAGAGAGCAATAAATAATGTAATCTCAAAAAAGTTATTTCAGCAAAACTTTGACATTAACACAGCTATGTGCTGAACATTTCTTATCTCAATGTAGGAATTTCTTAAAATACAGGCAGTGGCAGAAGACTGGTTTATTAACAGTTCTGTCCATATCCCATCATCCTTTGCCCAACCCTGTCACATAATCCATCTGAGGACATTCAATTCACCAGCTGCTACAAAAGTGAGACCAGTACTTAACCTCAGAAGAACTGATCAAGGACAGGGATTAAAGGCTGTGATAGCTGATATAGAGATTAGGAGATAACAAAACATGAAGGTTTAAGCAGAATGATAGAAAAGTGAAGAATTGAGAACTACATCAGGTTAATGGAAAGTATTTCTATATGCTATGGTGTGGAGATGAACTAGTTAGTTAATGGGTTGCTACACTGGCAGACAGTTGCATTTATGGAATCTATTAGCCATGAGCAGTCTAAAATTGATAATTACCAGTTGTGGCTCTGAAGCTGGTTATGAGGAAGGTGGAATGGACTTCAACAATAGAGATGGAAAAATGCTGCAAAGGTCTGCCTTCTTTCCACTGGCGAATGCAGCTGGGGAGCGCAGTTGCCTCTGTTTTACAGCAGAGTACAGAGAGATGGCAGCTTCAGGCCATGCAGAAGGGTCATACGGTTGGCTACTGCAGCCCTCCTTTCCCCTGGAGAGTGAAGTTCTAGTAAATAGCCATTATAAGGCCTATGGTAAGTTACTGGATAAAGTCACTCCAGTAATGGGTCTCAGACACATACCAAACGACCCTTTCAGAGCAACTGTGAAGGAGTTAGTCCTCCTGTAGTAAATAACAGGACGAAAAGGTGCAATCCACAGAACTTAAACACGCAACTCTGCAAATCACCTTTTTATTGCGTGGGATTTAAATTAATTTTAGAAGATTTTCCTAGTTCACATGGTTGTGAAAAGCAGATGTGAACCAAGTTAAACCCATGCAGCATCTTCCCAAGTCGGCAGACCATGCTAACATCTCACAGCTTTGCCAACCACAGATGAACAAGGCTTACAGACTTCACTGCCACCAGTCTCATGAGCAACAGATGTGTGGTTTTCTAATGTCAAAAATTTATTCAAAGTGCTGTTACATAAGGAGGTGGGGAGTGTACCATAATTATTCACCACAACACTCCCACAAAAGTCTAAGACTCTTCACCCAGAGAGAAGTTTAAAGACGGAAGAGAAGGTGTCAGCCTCTATAGTTTTAGGAGTTTCCTATGAAGAGACAGCTCTGAAACAGGTTCCAGCAACAGCTCCCACTTAAACATCCCGACTTTCTTCCAGTAGCTGCACTAAAAGTGAAGTTGAGAGTCTTATCCCATACTACAGAAATGAACATTTCTGCTTAAGGACAAGTCTGTATTGAAGGCCTAACAGCAGTTCTACATTACAGTGTTCTTCCTCAGGAAGATAGATACAGTCCTCTCAACAGGGAGGAAACATAGCCATTGCTGGCTACAGGATGGATTGGGAGCAGAATGGAAAATGACCCACAACAAAAAAGCCAGGCTCTCCTGTGTGGCCACTAAAGTGTTCAGTACAAGACAGCTCCTCCTTTAAAAAGGGAGCTGGCGACTTCACTACCCAAAGTCAGCTACATTGGGGAAAGGGTAATGTAGAGTGAGAGATGTTTGTTTTTCTGTTATGTCACAACAAACAAAAGCCTACATGCTGTTTATCAACATTGATAGTTTTTGTTCCATGCTACAAATCTACCGATCAAGACAGTGCAACATTGCTCATTGAGTGTTACATACATACTGTACTCCTTCTAGTCATTCTCATACTTGAGTATATTCATTTCCCAACAGCTCAAAGGGCCACCAGTACTTACAGGTGCTTTTTAACCAATCAGTAGCTCACCGTGTTCGGTAGCTTCAGTACTCATTGTTTCTACATCTGCAGCATCACGCATCTCTTCATCCTCATCATCTTCCTCTTCTTCACCATGTAGTTCTTTTGCAATGAGCTGCCTTGCCAGTTTGATGTTTCTTCCTTCATTGTAGTGCATTTTTCTCTTCATTTCAAACTGTTTCTTTTTCTCTGTGGACAAACAAATGGAAATAGTTGTTTCTTTCCTTAAAAAAAATCAACTTATATCTTCTTCAAAGAGGAACTCACTGAAAAAAAATTATTGTCTTTAAACAGTGGAGTGTTCTTTTAAAATGAGTCTGACTTACAAAAAGTATAGTAATTGATGAACTGGAATCTCAGAAGCACTTTTATAAGAACCTGTTTGCAACTAAGAGTAAGTCTGAACCACGAGAAGCATCTGGTAGAAGTACACAAAACTCCAACGTTTCACAAGCCTTGTTCTAAGTAAACTCAAGGACAGATTGAGACATACTGCTGGGACAGAAGATGAACTTTTGCAGATGTGTGGCTTGACTCCTGGCTAGCCACCAAAGGTCAGTTATGAGAGATATATTTACCACATGTAAAAGAAAATATTTTCCACGTTCCCCGTGGCCTGAAGCCAACTCTGCTCCACATATTAAACATTAGCATATCCAGCAGTAATGCATTATAATTAAAGTAAATTTTGCTTACTGGCAGCCCCAACGCTTTGTTCTTTTCCTTCCTTTAGTATAGTAAGGTTTCACACTCAAAGTTAAGGCCAGGAAATTTGAGAAGCACCAGCTAGATAATACAAGCCTGAAACCTTAGAAGTATTGTTGTTTGACTGTTCCCTCAAAACATTCTAGTCCAAGTTTACGTGAAACAACATCTCTGTTAAAGATGCTATTTGCTTTGCAGTAACTGTAGACTTTTTATTGCATCCACCTACCAGTTGCTTTGAGAACAACAGAAATGTACATTTGCAAGCAATTAGCAGCATTTTATTTGCAGTGATACTCATTGAATTAAGTTTACCTGAAATATGTTCAGATTAAGAACTATTCCTTCACCCCCAAACCAGAACTCCTTATTTGAGGTGTCTTAGCAGGAATTCCCACACCTTAAGCTTGTATACAGGGAGGCAGACAGCAACAGCAAATTCCTGTTTATATGTAGATCCCAAACCAAACATTCCTGATTAGAAACAAGCAGCATATTTGTTATCTCTGTTTTCAAATCACAACATTTTTCTGATAGTACTTCTTCTTCCCAAATATTTCTTACTGAAAATCTGAAACTATTTGTAGGAAAAGAGTCTAAACAAAATAAATAAATCAACTTATGCCTACCCCGTTCTTCAGGTGTTAATTCTTCATCCTCTTCCTCCTCCTCCTCACTGCTTTCTTCTTGCCTTGCTGTAATCTTGGGTCCTCTACCTTCAGCTGCAGCTGCCAGTCTACATAAACCATGCAATACAAAATGCTGAAACAGCAAGTTTTTCACTATTTAAAATACATGACATTTCAGAACACTCATATAAACAGCTTTGTTCATTATTTTTGCCATATTTATATGTAATAACAACCTGCAAGAGGTTTAAATTACCAGTAGCACTATCAAACACTGAAAACCACTGAATTTGACAATAGCAAAAATGCAGCTTCTAGACAAACCAGCAACAGCTTTCCATAAAGAAAACCTACCCCAGGAAAGAGCAGATTATCTTAACATTTAGTCAATTTTTTAATTACAATACTTACTTTTTACTCAAGACATCTGCTCTTAAGGGCTCATATTCTGAATCACTCACTGCATCCTCATCATCTTCTCCTATCATGCTTGGAGGGCAAACAAAAAGTAGCCTTTTTCAGTAATTTGCTCAAGTTTGTATTTGCTCAAGAAAACAAACAAAACCTTACAACACTCAATTAATTACAACACTCATTTAAAAGACGCCTCTAATGCTTTAAAAGCTTTCCAAATCTACTTTAAATATTGATATGACAACATTATATCCTAGTACTAGAAAAAATTAAATCAATACAAGTCAGACTTATTTATTACCTACCAAAGCCTAAAGTCTGCTAGAACAAACCTTCTGAACGTTGTCCTTTACACTTTGTCCTTTCAGACTGTTCTCCTTATTTAGAAGTTTTGTAGACCTGAGTATGTTGCATACATCCAGCAGACCTGCACGGTAATTCTACAACACCCACAAAGTAAATTTTGCTCTAAACCCTCAATTCCACCTGGCAGCAAGCAGCACAACACTTTAGCAAGTGTACCTGTGGTAAGGAGTACTTGGCTCATCAATTTTCATCAAGCCATAATCTTTGCCTGCAGGGTGGTACGTAGCTATGATGTTCATTTCATCCCACTTCTGGGATTTTTTACTGAAATAAGAAAAGAAAATGAAATTTGCTTATATTCTAAAACAATTAGTTCTGCTTTACCAGAGAAGAAATTTTTAAAACATCATCTGATCTCTACTACATACCAAGCACAAAAAATACTGTTATGACACACAGACATGTTCGAAATATGACTATTAAATACTGCTCTGTACATACTTAAGGCCTGACAAATTATCAGTGCAACTTAATTTCCCTAACAAGTCACAACAGCTAAAGAAATTCAATTATCTATAAACATATTCTTATTCATATAATTAAGAGACTCCTGGTCTTGTTCAATGACTATCTTGTGAACTGTTTAATTTTACAGCAACTTGTAAAAAGAGAATTCTTCCCCTTATTACAACCCACAAGACTTCAAAAGAACCCGATACCTTTCAGTTCACCTCTGCTGAGGGAGCTGGAATGATTATTAGCAAAACTGTTACATAAACAATAGCAACCAACAAATCCCCTCCTGCAGTGAAATAAGTAGCACAGAACAAGCTGGTTATTAATACTGCTTTTGTCATCCTAAATTGGAATCATAAGCCAACTGATTCACTGCTATAATTAAGTCGAGGGAGTTTCACATTTTATACTGACAGGCACCAGTGATGCTATGTTATTTAGAATTTTCTTAGTCAACCAGAAAATGTACCATTTTGTGTATATTTGAAGAAACTAAAGCTCATCCACACGGACTTCTCACTGACAAAATATATAAACCACAAGGAAAGCAACTGCCTTGTGGCCAGAGAAAGAGCCATCCCTCCACTGATCTAAAAGGCACAAAAAATGTTTAATCAACACAAACCACCATGTTCTACATTTTCTCTAAAAAGGTTATTGCAAACTTCATATAAGGTGGTCCTTCCCTTAGATTATGCCAAAAAATTTAGTTATAGTATAATACAATAATTCCACTATTTAATATTACTTTACAAATTAATATATTCTTGTTGTGAATTATTAGATAAGGAAGCAAACATTATAGAACTTTGTGGGGTTTTTTGGGGTTTTTGTTTGGTTTGGGGTGGTTGTTGTTTGGGTTTTTGGGAGGAGTGGGAGGGGGCAGTTGGATGGAAGACTTCCACTTAACTGCTCGTTTAAACACAGACTGCCCCAATAACAGAACTGAAAGATATATTCAATCTCAGTAACACAAGTGTTCTTGAGCAGAATAGTATCTGTAAAACAAACTTGATAAAGCAAAATTCCAAGCACAAACTACATTCTACATTTACAGGATCACTGCATAATACAATGTGGGGGAAAAAACTAAAGAGAAAAAAAATAGATGTGGGGGATGATGCAGAATCCTACATGCCACAGGCTTACACTCCAGAAATTAATACAAATTGAGTGATCATAATCCCCTCAGTATACAGTAACCAGTGCCAAGGTCTCATGTTCGAGGCTTCAGGTCCATTTAATCATTTTGTGCAAACACAAGGATTGCTGCATAAGCGGACAACACGTGAGTCAGATCGTGGCTCTGGCAGGGCGGGGAGTCATGAGCTTCCTGATGACAAAGCAAGAGCTCCGGTCTAGGAACGCCACTCATTCAAAACTGTCTGGTTAGGAGTCGAAAAATCCCCAGTTTAACACAGCCTAATGTTCATCCATGACCAACACAAGATGCTCACTGGGTTGCACAGTGAGGATTTTTACCAGCCAGAGCACTTGGACAAGGGTCCGTAGGGTACAGAGCCCCTGTAGAGACAGAGCTCAGCTGACAAGGAAATACAACAGATGGGAGAAATTCCCATCACATGCTTTGTGTTCACTTGCCCAGAGCACATCAAGGTTTATAGCCCAGGCTCACAACTCCACCTAATAATAATACTGGCAATCTTGGAACAATCCCTTTGGCATGCACTGTGCTGGAAATCAGACAGCCCACACTGAGCAAGTCAGTGAGTCATAAAGAAAAGACTGAAGGAGTTTTTAGTGGCTTATTTTTTCACACTCATTTTTTTAAACTCAGATTCCAACACTAAAAGCCTTGGCTGTGGAACACCTCCCAAAGCACAACTTAAAGTTCACCTAGGGAGAAAAAAAAAGTCATTAGTGGCAAAGAGACAAACATGTCATTTCAGCCCTGCTTGTAAAAAGCCCTCACAGGAGAGTGACTAAGTGCTGTGAAAACCCACACCTCCCTTGTTTGTCTCCAATTTTGCATACTTAGGTATGTCTGCACAGTGCAACACTAATGACAGAGCTTAGGACCATCACAGGGAAATGCATCCTGACATCCCTTCAGATATAGAAATAGGAAACCTAATCTTCCTTAGGCAAATGAGATTTGAAAAATCTTTTAAGTTCACATCTGTATTTTCTCACATCTTTAAAAATACACAGTAACTACACCAGGTGGTGTGGACAGGCAAGAAGTTTCAGCAGCAGTAACAGCCAAGGAACACCTCTCACACCTCACTTGCTCCTGCCATAGCAGACTCACCTCTTCCAACACAGCTGCTTGTGCACACACACACACTTCCAGAATTCCTTTGTAAAATACCACATCCAGTCACTCATAGGCTCTTACAGGGGTCTGAAGGCAAAAAAGACTGTACCCCAGTGTGTATGGCAAGAACACATCTGCCATTACACCACAATCTCAGCTCTTAGGATGCAGTGCCACTGGTGTCCCAATTTCTCAAGCTTCCTTCTTGCATGATATTTTCATTAAGGAAGTTTTCCAAACAATGTTACCATCACTAACAGCAGCACAAGGTCAGTAATGATGCAAGCACATGAGAGCTCTACTGAACATGGTGCTTTAAAAGATGACAGCTGACACAATGAGCTCTTTCATCTACAGATACTTTTAAAGATCTTCAGACCTGAATTTCAATATTAGAAATAAGCAGAAGAATTAAGAAAATAGATACCTGAATTTATTAACTGATCTTTAATCTCAAAGGAAAATTACAACTGTACTACTTATCATTCTTCTAAAAACAAAATTGCTTTACTGAAATCAGAAATAACACTGATATATTGATACATTCCCAACCAAAAATAATATCTGCACAGAAACCAGCTTTATATACCCTGTACTGATCTTTCCAGGAAATCTTCTAATGCAGCCTGCCAGGTTTAGCCAATATCTTCCAACTTGCAAGGCAATTTCAGAATTAATCCAACTGACTTCATGGGCTCACATTGGTAAACAGGAACTAGAAGCTGGACTCTAGCCCACTCACTGCTTCCCAAGAAACTACTGTGTGCAATAACCAATATCCCATACACTTGTCAGCTCATACTCCTATTTCTACTCATTTTTCAAGACGGTACAAAAGAAACTGCAGAAAATGAAACACAGGGCACCAACAGCCTGTTGTAATTTATGTCTGGTGTGGTACTAAACACATCAAGCTACATAATATTAAAACTAAAGAATAGAAAGAATCACATTTGTGTAACATATTGCTACTTAGACTCACCTTTTTCAAAAACATCATCTCATTCATTCAGTGGAAATTTTTCTCTGGAAAGCAGGAGCAGCTAACACAAGCAACACTGCAACCCAAAAGCTCTTCTTTCTTACCTTGCTGACTTTAGACTATATTCATGACTTAACTAGGCAAAGATGAAAGGAGTATTACCATAATAATAAAAAAAACCCAGCATGACCATTTTATTTTATCATTATTTCTCTCCTTGCAATACTGAATAGGGTGCCAAAAAAAGAAAACTGTCTAAAGCAAATTTGTAAACACTGAGTTCAGGTCAAAGCTTGCTCATCATAACTTGATGGAGAATCAGAGCGACAGCAGGCAGCACAAGCTGGGTGCATCAGGGAAAGTGTAGGAGGCTTACCCTTCAAGGACAGGTGCTGGCCAGCTAAAGACCACTTCTTGCATATCTGGACTAACTCGGCAAGTTACAATTAAACCAAGATTTTCACGTCATTCAAATCACAAACCACACGGCTGTGCACATTCTCAAGTGTGAGATCTTTACGGAAGGATCCTGCCCAATAGAGAATACATCTTGATATTTCAGCCCAGGAGAGGTCCCCTCTCCAGGGACATGCTTCTGATTACAAGAAATCAGCTGCCTATGAGAAGGCTGAGAATAAATCAAGCGCATTTCCCAAACTGTGAACTATCCTCGTAGCATCGGTAAAACCCTTTGTGAGCTGCCACATTCGGTAGGTGACAGCCACTCCTCGGCAGGAGCCACGGCGACAGCTCCCGCCGGCCTCACGCGGGCAGCGCTCCCCGCCTCCGCCCAGGTGCACACCCCGCATCCCCCTGCTCCCAGCGGAGCTCCAGCCTTGCCAGGAGCTCCCACTGCCTGATCCCCAGCACCGGGCGGAGCCGAGCTCCGGGCCCGCCGCCGCACGGGGCCACGGCACAGAGCCCCCCGCCCCGCCCGCGCAGCATCCCCCCGGGCACGGGGCACCGCAGCAGCGCCGGCTGGAGACGCCGCCCGGCTGATCCCGCTCCGCGGGCCGCTCGAAGGAGGGAGGCCCTGCGGGGACCCGCCGCCGCCCAGCACCACCGGGGCCTCACCCGTGCTCGTCCTCGTCGCAGGCCTGGTTGCTCTGTCGCGCCCCCACGGCCGCTCCCGGCGATGCCTTGCTGCCGCTCTTCTTCAGGATGCCCTTGATGGGCCCCCGCCCCGTCGCCGAGGCGTCCGGTACCGAGGGCGCCTCCATGGCCG